>BQNB010007347.1:65003-93839 GCA_026074375.1 Tanacetum coccineum | reverse complement strand
GTAATCAGCGTTTTCGTAAAAGCTTAAAGCACTTAAATCCATAAGTAAAAACAAATGTGACATCGATCATGTAACGAGTTTGTAATCAACGTATAAACAAGGTTGAAATTTAGTAACGTAAACGAGTTTGTCAACAAGCATGTTTCTCACCCCAAAAGTAGTAAAGTATATGTAAAACAAGTAAAACGTGGGGCTATGAACTCACCTCGACATTGCAGAACAATTAGCAGATATGCAAATAATATGCACAACACAAACGAAAGACGAATCGACTCGACCAAGAAGTTGCAGCTTAACTTAACAGCTAAGTCCCACTAGCTTAGGATGATGAGTTTGGGTTTTCTGATGGATGAGTACCTCAACGCGACGCGTTGATAAAGGATTTGGATTACAAGTTGGATGAGTTTGGTGGTTGGTTAAATAAAATAAATCGAAAAGCAAACGTAAAGTATGTAACATATTCCGTATATATTACATATGAAAAAGAAACAATTATACAATTCATATGGTGGATTATATAATAAAGACAAACAACCAAAAGAATAAGTCGCAATATATAATACGTTACAATATTATATAAGAAACGTAAGAAAAAAAATTGTAACAATATAATTCGACACGTTTTCAAAAGTCACTAATTAAATTAATAAAGAGTTCTTATAAAAGCAAACACACGTTTTAAAGTTACGAATTTGCTAAATGACGTTTTTAAAGTTTTACAAAAGTTATTATTTTGTTTATTAGTCAAGAATTATAAAATAATATTTTATAATATAGTATTTCGTTTCCTCGACAGGTTTTAGTTAAACTAGTTGTCTCATTTGTAAAAGTATAGTTTCCGTTTATTCACCGGGTTATTGAATAATTACAATTTAATAAATCACAAGACTTTATATCTTCGTTCATTTATCAGGTTTCAAGGATAATAAAAGTTTTAACAAAAAATATTAAGTATAGAAATTTCTATAAAATTCGGCATGACCTATTCGTTCATATGACGTTTCCATTTTTACCAAAACCAATGTTTTCCCCACTTAATCAATCCATGTTGTAGTGTACGCATGACACAATGTTTATATCTAACCTAGACAAAGTAAATAGCTCGAATGAGTGAAACCAAACACACCCTAACTGCTAAACCAAACACACCCCATTCGGGTGCTGCTGTCCCAAACGCACCCTTATTAGGGACTGTTGTCCCAACCACACCCTTACGGGTCGCTGAACAGCGAACCAAACATACCCTAATGGTGCTACTGTCCCAAACAGCCTCATTACGGCTGTTAAAGCCAGAACCAAACACCCCTACAAGGTTCTAAAACGCAGATCCAAACGCCCTGGTTGGGCTGTTATCCACCGAAACAAACACCCCTTCGGGGCTGTTAAAAGGCCAAAGCAAACACCTATTTGGGTGTGTTTTATCAACCGAAACAAAAGAAACATGGAACCAAAAAAAACTAAATCAACAAGAGAAAGTAAATTTAAACAAACAAATCCATTTTAAAATTGTTACTAGTTTTTACAAAATATATAACCAACCAACTCGAAAAGAGAATATCAAAAGAGAGGTGAAGGTGGTGGTGGTTTTGGTGGCTGAGCCGCAACAGTTGTGGCAGCTAGGGTGGATTTGTGGAGGTGGGGAGGTCACGGTGGTGACAAGGGTGTTCGGATGGAGATGATGACGATGGTGAGGTGGTCGTGATGGTGGTGACAACGGCTGTGAGATGGTGTTGATGGTGGAGATGACGTGGCGACCATGGAGATGGTGGGGATGGAGGTGTGGTGGAGACGATGGTGATGTTGGTGGTGGCGGTTAGGAGATGATGATAACATGGTGGTGGTGGTCGCGGGGTGATGGTGATGATATGGATGGTGGAGTGGTGATGCGCGGCTAGGGGTGGTGAGTGGCCGTGGTGATGATGGCGGGCGTCGGATGTGGTGATGACGTAAAGGATGGTGGTGTGCGGCTGTGGGTGGAGTGATGGTGACGGTGTGATGGTGACGTCTGTTAGTGGCCGGAATCCGGCCGGAGTATAGGGGAGGCGCCAGAAAAGTTAGAGAGGGGAGGAGGGAGGCTAGGGTTTACTATAAAAATGAAGTAACCCTAATCATCTAAACATATATATAATAAAGTTTTAAAATAAAATGACAAGTCTAATATAGTTTAGGGTTGAAACTGTAAATATTACCACAAGGACCTAAAGTGTCAATATAAAGTTGGTGAGTTCATAGGTTTTTGTAAGTAAATGTAAATCTCAAAAACCATATATACAAATTTACTGTGTTACAAGTCCCGCCCATACAAGACTTGCAACGCATAAACTCAAATTTATAGGTTTTCTTAAAATGCATGTAAACACGAACCACACAAAATGCGTTTGTTTAAATGTTAGAATCAAATATTTGTATAAAAGTTGGACCGCAATTAATTAAATAGTATGATAATTGTAATGAACACAATATCCCAAAATGTTTCAAGTATGTATTGTAATGAGCACAATATCACAAAATGTTTCAAGTATGTATTGTAAGGAGTGATTACTATTACTCTAAGTTCATGAAACTAAGGCGTAGACTTAAAAGTATGCCACTTTATTCAAGGTACAATAAGAGTTCTAGTATGTAGTTGTTGGCCCTGTAGACACCAAGCCAGTCGTGATCCGATATGGTATAAGTTCGTTAGTTTGATCTCGAACAAGTGAGAGCTACTCACCTGAACGGGGATTGTCAATCCCTAAATAGATCTATTTTATAACAATCGCGTTTACCCTCTGAGTAATTAACAGTTCAATCCACTTAAGCTAATCCATAATCATTCGAGTAAAAGTAAAGTTGTTGCGTCCATAAGTAAAAACAAGTATTGTATCTCACCGTGAGATATGAAAATGAGTTTGTAATCAATCATGTAATGAGTTTGTAAACGTTCATGTATCCGAGTGTATAAATGAGTTACAAAATCAAGTATGTAGAAGAGTATGTAAAAGTGATTGTAAATGGATATCCAAACAAGTTGTAACGAGCATGTATTCTCCCCCGAGATTTGTAAAGTAAATGAAAAACAAGTGAAAGAAGGGTTATAACTCACCTCTAGTGAAAGTAGAAATTATCGCAAAATCAACAAAGTAATCATCGTAAACGATCCGGAATGCAACCTAATTAATTATAGGCCGTATAAGTATAATGTATTTAATATAAATACAACATCGTAAGTTATAGAGTTACATCACCACCTACTAGTTTTCGTTTAATTTAAAAGTTGAAACAATGTTTAAGCCACGCTTGTTAATTAAATGTCCAAGTATTCGTATCCGTAAGGAAAATATTATTGTTGTCCAACAATTGATTATTTGTTAATAATACTCGATTTAGTATTTTCATTGTTCATGCAATGATATTATATAAATGGTTTAATTGTTTTATGAAATAATATTTATAAAGTTAAAAATGTATATAAATATTATATAAATGATACGGCAATATTTCTTAACGTTTTTATAGTCCAAACGAACTCGAAAACACTCGTAAATGATTTTTTATATTTCTATCAGAATGTCATATTTTTATAAAAATTACAAAAAAATATTTATAAAATTTAATTAGTTTTTGTAATTTTATTTATCCGAAATCTTTGAAAACTCGTAAATTGCTCATATTAGCCTCGTTTCGCGTGTTCTTTATATGTATGAAATCGCGACGAAATAATCTATTCAAATAAAATACTTAATGTTTTTATAAAAATCCGAGTTGAAACAGTAAATTTAAAATGTGTTTATAAAACTATTTTTATAAACTTAAATCTTTCAAAATCCGTAAATCCTTCGTTTTAATTCCGTTTTTAAAGTCTTATATATGCCCCGGCGGTTTTTCCTACTGGATGCTAAATCTATCATAATAAATTATTTATAAAATTTTCTCAGTTTCGAATCAGTGTCGGTTTTTATAAAACTATTTCTATAAAAACACTTTTATATATTTAATTATCATAAACTCGTAAAATGCATAACTTCTTCGTTATAGCTCGGTTTTCAAGTTCTTTATATGCACATAATCCTCAAAATGACTACTATTTAACTCAATAGGTTTTACATTTAAAAAAATTTGAATTCCAACAGTAGGCTCAAAACAGTTTGCATTTATATATAATATAATTTATAATTAGTTTTTATAAATTATAACTGAATAATTTGTACAAGATCCTCAAAAACAAATTTGTACCATATTGTCCTCACATATTTATTGGTCCTCAAGATCAAGTCCATCATTCTTGTCCAAACTAACAAATGTCTTTCAAATAAGATGTATAAAACTTTATAATTAACTTTTAATAAACAAATTAATTTCTAACCAAATCTATAAATTTATCCACACTTCTATAAAGTTTGTTCTTGCAATTTAAAACATCATTCATCCTAGATAATATATAAATTCGAACTCAAGTCAAAGCTACATATTTTTATAAATCACGATTAACAAATATAACATATATATAAATATGAAATTAGAATAATTAGGAAAGATATGGTTTATGTTTAGACATCAATGAAGATGTAAGAAGATGATGCACAAATCAAACCCAAGTATTTAATCCTAAATACTTGCAAGAAAACCCTAATTCCACCTAAAAAACCCTAATTTCTTCTTGATAGAAACCCTTGTATAATCAACACCCAAGCTTTCAAACCACCTTGATATACCTTAGATATTATACCTAAGAACACTTGTATGATTATAACCTTGCTAGAAATCAAATTATGGAAACCCTATTTATGTTATTTGAGCCGTGGGTTTAAGGGTGTAAGAGAGAGAGAGTTTGTGTGTTTTGTTTACTTGTAAATCTAAAGAGTGCAAGACTTGCCTAGGACTTTCTATTTATAGCCAAGAGTTATTAGAAACAACCTTAGTGATACCATGTCTAGGAGGTGGTTTAAGGTACAAGGTGTAAGGTGCTCTCCTCTTCCCTAGGAGGAGAGGACATGGTGATTTGCCCATTTATGGAGAAGTGGTGTTGTAAGGGTACTTGTGTAAGGTTATAAGAAAGTGGAAGTGACACTAATGGAAGTTTAGTATTTATTTGTTGTGTATGTTGTATAACCAGCCTAAGGATTGTAACAAATGAGAAAATGATTTACTTTTGGGTATTGGGTATAATAGTAGGTATTTGTTTGTGTATAGATAGGTATAGGTGCTTCTGGGTATGCCTAAATGCATTTTTATTGCGAAACGTAGACGCTTTACGTAACCATTAAAAATATAATATGAAAATTTATAAATTATCCTCGTAATAATTATATAACACTTGCTTGACATAAACTTTTATTTGTTTGATGTCCGTTTACGTTGAATGATTATTTTTAGTTTACGCGATTTAACTAAACAATGAAAATTAAAAGCAAATGCGCAAAAGTTTAAAATAAATAGTTGAATATCCTGCGAAGCGCACCTGGAAGATGACTGTACTTACTGGAAATTCGTTGTTTGGAGTGTGAAGTGTTAGATGTAGTTGTAGTTGGGAGTGGTACAATATCCGTCAATTCCTGAGTAATATTCTTATCCGAAGATAATATTGTCCTATGGGATCTATGTTTTGTGGTAATTGGTGTCTGCATCTCCTCAGTCCTAGTCTCCAAACTACCCATCTCACCTCCTTCTTCCTCATCTACCTTCTCTGCATCTTTGTCATCATCATCATTAACATGTTCTGGATTGTCGTTATGACTCCCGGGCTCTAACATATTCTCAGAGTCATCATCATCTTTTTCTCCTTCAACCACTCTTTGTTTTCTAATTGTTATTTTTAACGATTTCTATGGTGAACTTGATTCTCCAACAATTTTCTTCCTCTTCTTCCCCTGAGGACTAGCAGTAAGGGTAGGTGTCCTATAGGCTCTAGATGTAGACATATGCGTTCCTTGGGTAGAAACAACCGGTTGTGGTTGATTCATTGGAACATCTACATTCATAAACACCATCTCATACTCCTTAAAGTCATCAGTGGCATGGATCTCCTAAGTCAGATATGCATCCGGAATCAGCATCCCTCGTATATGCACATCCCCAATAGTGTACACACTAACCAATGGAATATCATCCTTGACATAATGATAATCCTCTTCAATCCTTTGAGGAATCTCTAGGAATTTCTTCATCAAATCAGCAAGTATAAGCTTGATGAATCGAGGATACTGGATGGCTTCTTTCTTTTGTCTCGCATTGTTCATGAAATCCCACAATAGAAGAGCAACATAATCAACATTTGTTTGGTTGATCACGACATGAAACATTTGAAGAATGTTGATCTTTGTTTGATCGTGTCCAGATGTTCTTGTGGTTAAGCAATGGTTGAACACCTTGAACATTTTTTGCCATGGTTGAGCTAGATTCTTTGTGTAGAAAGCGCTTACTTTATCAACCACACCTTGATAGCCAACCCTGTTCATGAAAGCTTCAACAGTTTCAATGTTGACTAGTGCGATAAATGGATTTTTAGGAGTTTCCACTAGCAAATGAAGAAGTTCACGGAACATATCCACTGTGTAAATAAACTCTTGAGTATTCAGCATAAACTTGATCGTTTCTTCAAGACCAAGTACTATACTAACCTCCTCTAGAATTGTTGTAAGTACACAACAGGAACATCAACAGTGACAGTAAAAGCATTGCTTAATGGATGATCAAGTAGAATTTGCCCAACGATCTTGCATTCAGGAGAGCAAGGAATACTCTGCAACATCTCTTAATTGTTGCATCTCCCAATTGTATGAAATCTTAGAACAAGTTGAGCAGCTGGAATTACTTGTTGAGCCATGTGGAATACTATATGATGACATGAAGTGATTAGTGAAATGAGATAAAGTTTATGTAATACACATTTATATAACATTTTTGTCTCTTTCCACTATGTCTATTTTTATATGACCTGGCAATTCTTTTTGAGCATATTCTGATCATTTTCTTTCTCATGTGCCAATTCTTGCTTTTTCGGGCACATGCCATACGCTTTATTCGTCTTATTCTTTTGATCTCATTTTGTATGCTCTAACATTTCTTTTCGAGCATACTTTGATTTGATTTTTTGCGTATGGATTTTATCTCTCTTTCTATTTTGAGATTCCTCACCAAAAAACATTTGTGAAATGATACTCTTTCAAGAATAATAAAGATATACTATGATTTGTTAGAAACACAAAATTGTGACAACTTATTTAACGTTTAAGAAATCTAAGAGTATAACTTTATATTCTTTAAAAACACATTTTATTAAAAGAGTACCACTTACTGATATAGCTTTTTGATTAGAAATTAAGATAACTTTTCCAAAACACAAGTTTTTCAAAGATGTCTGAAAACAATGATTATACAACCAATCTAATGAAACATAAATTGGATGGTCATTAAGCCACTCACTCCTCATTCTGTTCATTGTCTAAAGGTTGAAGGAAGGCTCTTTTTTGTTTTTACATTTAATGAAAGCAAGTAAATTCTGGTTTTAGAGAGGTTTGGTTTTAAGCTAATTAAACTAATAAACTAAATAACAAATATACAATGAAGCGTATTCACCTGGGATGCACTACTCCTTGCTAGCTATCTAATTCTACCTATTGTTTTGTCACACTTGAGATGTAATGTGTAAGTATTTCCTAATTCATGAATGGATTACACAAACCCGTCGTCTATGTAATATTCTGTTAGGGCGACGCGCAAGTAAGGTAGTATGAAGACTATTACAAGGCCCCTAAGAGTATATTACATGCAATTGAAATATCTTAAGAGGGATCAACCATATAAGGGGTAAGGTAGTATGAATATTGTTACCCATGGTATCCTTTCTACACACTTATGTTTCCCTATACATGTCAACAATGATACAGACAAAAGCTGGTTTTCTAGAGCCTAACACGCACATTCATCAACAAGAGCAATAGGGGAACAAGAATTATACAACTATAATTCAATTATCACTCTTTGAAATCTGTCACAAAAACATGATAATAATCAATCAATGACAAGTTCAGCATACCCAAATAAATAATAGATGGAATTAGCCAAGCATACTCAAACAATTGATAATATTCAACAAAAAGAAATTGAAGGAACAATGATTTAAAGATATAGTGATAATCAACCATTACAAGATGTTTATGGATTGAATTAGACCCTCTAAGTTGCTGGAAAAACATACCCAAACCCTTTAGTCGGCCCTAGGGTTTGGGGCTTGATAAAAACGAAGTTATGAGGCTATATTTATAGGAAAACCCTAGGTCGGTTCGTCACGACGGTGTCGCCAGAATCGTGACACCGTCACTAGAGTCACGACACCGTCACGAATAACACATGACACCGTCGTGTGTAACATATGACACCGTCGCTTGAAAGTCACGACACCGTCGCCAGCCACTGTTTGGCTATTTTCTTATAGATTTGGTGTAGAGTTGTAATCTTGTCCGTTTCTTCTCCAAATGAGCCCAAGTCACGTGTATTTCCTCCAAATGCCTTCCAAATGCTAAATACCTGAAAAGGAACAATTAAGTACCTATTTTGGGCATAAATGCACGATTTAAGGGGTTAAATGACCCCAAAAAAGTGTATAAAATGACACCTCATCAAAAAGAGTACCATTTTCTGACACAATGATACGTCTTTTTGATTTAGAAATTGAGATAAGTTTTCCAAAGCACAAGTTTTTCAAAGATGTCTGAAAACAATGATTATACAACCAATCTAATGAAACATAAATTGGATGGTCACTAGGCCACTCACTCCTCATTCTATTCAATGCAGAAAACGGCTGAAACTAGACATGACTTAGACCATTTACCCAATTATGTACAATCGATATTCAAAACTTTGAACCTTTCCTTTTGATAAAACATGAGAAATTTTATGATCATAGACAGTTGAAGCTTCATTTATATTTCCACTTCATGTTTCCTTGTCATGTTTCTAAAATCATTGATCACTTGACTAAAAAATTGTGTTATACAAAACATAATCTTATATACTATATTTGGATGGTCAGTAGATTGCTCAATCCTCATCCTGTTTATTTCAGGAAACGGTCAAAACCGGACACAATCTTTACCATTTGATCCATTTATCAATATAAAATATGATTTTGTAATAAAATTTATCATTTATTTTCATAAGATGCCATTTTGTTTAACAATCAAGCCCATTTGAGTATTCGTTAAAAACATTTGGCCCATTAATAACCTTGTATGAAACCCAAGCTTAAAAGCCCATTATATCTTATGAAACCTATTGATTAAGCCCTACGAAAGTTATATTTTTGAACTTGTCATTTCAGACCCTCAAGTTTCTTTCGTAAACATTAAACACCCATACGAAAGTTGATTTTTCATTTTTTTTTACTTTAAATCCTCAAAATTACTTTCGTATACTTTTATTATCCAAAAATATCATAACTCCCCTTTGAAGTTAGACCACTTTTTCATAACAAACCTTTTTTGAATTATTTTGCAGTTAAGTTCCCGTTTTTGACTGAAAAATTTTCATAACTCCCCCTCGAACAATTATCCATCTTTTTGAAATTTCTTTCCTTTTGATTAAAATTTGTTCGAAATGAAGTTATTTTGCCTTTTGAGAACACATTTTATTTTCTGATGATGATTTGACTGAAAATTTTATAACTCCCCCTCAATAAGATATCTAATTAAAGAACTTTATCAAAAGATAGTTAAATTTGCAGTTTTGAACATTCTTGAGAAGATGTTTGAAAATTAAGAATTTCATAACTCTCTCTCGAATAAATGTATAATTAAAGAACTTATTCAAGAGATTGTTATTTCTTACAATTTTGCACACTTGAATTTTTAAAACTTGATGATTTTTGAAAGATGTTTTAAAAGAAATCATTTGTTTGTGAATGGATTTTGATTACAAATCACATATTTTAGCAGTGAAAGAACATTCAAAATGATTTACTCCCCCTCAGTTCATGATACATTGATTTTGCATTTAAAGAACCACTTTTTGAGAAATACAATATCATGCAACTGATAAAACGGAGAAGATATGTGTTTGTATCTTTAAGTTATATTTTTGTGTTTTTGTATTTTTTAAATTTTTATTTGATTTTTTTAGTTTTGAAAAATAGTATATATATACAATCTGTAAGAAATATTTACAGTCTATTACTGCATTGGCGATTGCTAGGAATCCTGTTCCTACTAGTAAGGGGGTTTTGGGGTCTTTCTTCATATCGATTACGTAGAAATCATTTAACAGTTTCAGTTTTCCTATGCGGACTTCCACGTCTTTAACAATCCCAACGGGGTAAGATTTGGTTCCGTCAGCCAACCCGAAGATATGGTCAGTCTCTTCCAATAGTCCGATGTTAAGCTTCTTGAAGAGGTATAGCGGGATTATGTTTACACATGATCCTAAATCAGCTAAGGTGTCGAAAGGCTTTGAATCTCCTAATCTACAAGGTAGAGTGAATAGCCCCGGGTCTTCCATCTTTGCAGATACTTCTCATTGGATGAATGCTGACCCGTTTTTGCCTAGTTCTAAGCTCTTCATGTATTTATCCAACTTTGCGTTATATATTGGAGTGTGAGCTAGGACTTCAAGAACCGGTAGGTTAAGATGTAAATCCTGGAATTCATCTTCAAGATTTGATTCGGGTTCTTTAGTTTGTTCTGTTCCAATCCTCATCCTGGTTTGCAACAGACTTCTCTGTGAATGGCTTGCCTCCTTGGAACATGTTTTGAGGACATTGATTGAAGTGGAGGGGTGAGATGAGCATTGGGGGTCAGTTGTTGGTTAAGAACGAGCAGATAAAACTAAAGTGGTGGTGTTAACGTTCAGTTTCGGGTTCTTAACCGTATCGCTAGGAAGTACTCCTACCATTCGATCTGCGATGGCTTTCACGCTGTGTTAATTTTGTTGGTCATCTCGCTTTGCTGTTGTTTGAAATCGGCTTCAAACTTAGACAATCTAGCGTCTTGAGATGCCATGAAGTTGGACACCAATCCTTCTAGGTTTGATTGACTATTAAAGTTTTGAGGATTGTTGTTGAAAGAACGGTTTGGACCGTTGGGTTGGAATTAGTTAGGTGGGTTTGAAAAAGTATTTTGGTAATTTTTGGGTTGTCTCCACCTAAGGTTTGGGTGACTTTTTCATAACGGATTGTAGGTGTCACCAAAGTTGTTTTGCTCGGGTTTAAAAGTGTACCACTTACCTCCCGCTTCGTCGGTACGCGAGGATGCATATTTAACAATGGACTGTTCGGGATTTTTCATGCAATACTGAGTGTCGTGGGGACCACTGCATATCTCACGTGAGGTAGTGATTTTGTTTACTTGAGTAGGTTGTGTCGAAGCAAGATGAGCTTCCATCAAGCGTTGAACTTGATTCTCGAGCTCGATGAGGCGGCGGTCGGATGTACTCGGGACATCTTGAGGCAAAGAGATTGCCTTGACCGGCTTAGCGAAATCCCTTGGGTCGTTCCAACTTTCGTTGTCATAGAGGGCGAGGTCCTCTAATAATTCCCAGGATTCTTTGGCGTTTCTGTCACGAAGCTTGCCACCGGCTGATTGGTCAATTGTTCGTCTTGTGACGGGATTGACATGGTCATAAAAGATTTGGACTTGGAGCCAAAGATCGATGCCATGATGAGGGACTTTGGGTAGCGACTCCAAAAAACTTGGTGTGCGGTAGTCGTAAGGTCTCCTTGATGTTATTGGAACATCAGGATTTCCCGGTTGAAAGAATTAAGCAAGGAAATGAGTAGTAAGATCCTCCCATGTGGTGATGGATCATGCTGGAAGACGTTCAAGCCAGTTGCTAGCTTGATCGTGAAGGGAAAATTGAAATAAACACAGGCGCTTTCTTTCCTTATTTTCACCGTCAAGGTCAAGTGAGTCCATAAGTTTTGAGAAATCCTTGAGGTGTTGGTTTGGATCCTCGGGCCAAAGTCTAAGAATGAGCAATTCGATTTGCAACATAACCGGATGATTCGGATCGAAAGTACCACATAGATTTCTTACGAAGAGCTCAATGGTATTCCTGTAGCCTTCATGGCTAGGTTTGGAGTAATCTCTAAGAGTACAGATAAGATTCACGTCTCCTATGGTGGTTGACGAGAATAGATTACGAAACAAAGATAGACTACAAGAAAGCTATGTACTGGAATTAAAATTCTCACTTGATAGGGATCAAGCGAGTAGAACTTAGTTAAACAATGATCGAACCCTAACTATTTCCCACGCAACGGCGCCAAAAACTTAATGCGGTGTCTCGTAAGACTTCACACGAAGTTTTACAATCCCCTAGACAATGTACCTAATCATTGCAGTGTAGTCTAGGCAAGACTCGGGGGTTGTTATCGTTCTCTAGGGGAATAGGTTGGGAAGGCTCGAACACGGTCTAATAGAATTCTAAGGGGTTGAGAGAAGATTCTTTTTTGTTTTTAAATTTATAAGAAGCAGTAAATAAATGGTTTTTAGAGTTGGTTTGATTAACTAATAATTAAACTAAATATAATCTAAAACTACTAGTGATAACTTTATGATAATGATATGTATTTACCTAATCATGCACTACTCAGATTGCTTCTCCTATATTTGTTGCCTTGTCACACTTGTGATTATCTGTGTAAGTATTTCCTAGGTCATGAACGGATTACACGAACTGATAACATCAAATATTTAATACTTTTTAGTATCATTTTATCCCCTAAATTACTTGTATTTATGTCACTAACATATGAAAACAAGATATTTTCTGTTATTTTGTGATTTTCAGGTAAAATGTAGGTAATTATCATTTATCAAAGGAAAAGGACGTAAAATGTAAATATTTACAAGACATTACGGTGTAAACCTTTTTAAGGTTACGCCGTAATACATCTCATGCAAATTACGTCACTCAAGCAACGATTACGACGTAATCAATTATTGGTTACGCCGTAACCATTACTAGGGAAAGAAGATCACGATTAAAATAGCATTACAGCGTAACGATACAACTGGTTAAAACATAACAACATTCGAGGAAAGAAATCAAAGCCGTAATTATTTATTAAGTACGAAGATTCGGTGCTGACGAGGCTTTACGGCGTAACGTCCCATATAGTTACGCCGTAATCTTTTATTATGGAAATTATTTGGTTGCTGACTAAGGGTTACGGCGCAACATGTGATTTAATTACGCCGTAACTAAAATATCTTTTAAAGAAGGAATGCCGCGTCAGGAGTGTTACGGCGTAACCAAATACAAGGTTACACCGTAAAATATAAGCTAATCAGGACTTTATTTGACAAATTATTATAAAGTTTTACTTTTCACCTTAAACTCCAGGGAGTGAACTCGTACACATGCCAAACTTCAAAATTAGTATAAAAGGAATTCATATTCCTTCATTCTGATTCAATATTCTCAATCGTTTAATTTTTGTTCACTGGGTCACCCGCAAAGTTAGAAAAGCAGAGAAAAGGAGGAGCCTGCTTACTTGCTTATAAGGCAAACCCTTTGGGGTTGCCATGGCGTCGAACTATGGGATCGGAGAGCATTAAATTCGCAAAATTTGTAATAATAATTGTCAATTTTAATAATGGTCAATTTAATTCTATTATTATTTTGATTGAGCAGATCATGCGGTTTAATTTATTGTTGTTACGTTGTTATTTGTGCTTTATTATTTGTCTTGGCTTTTAATTATTTTAAATTATCTTTTGATTATTAAATTATGACTCGTCGTTTATCACTTTCCTTTATAATTCCTATGTCGTGCATTTAGTGATCCTTTGCTCTATATTGTATAAATGTACATGTTGCGAGAATCTAGTGTTTAAGAGACCTCTCTCATTCAGTGTTTTTTAATTCTCCAATTGAAAGATCAATATTCATTGGTGGTTCAGCTTTGACGATAAAGATGATCCCTTAATTTAAATACTTTGTTAAAGAGTACAAGCAAACGAGAGACACCTGTTTAGATTAAAAGTATCTCAAAATAAAAGTGGCATTAATGTGGGTAAACATTGGCACAGGAGATCATAGTAATTATTATGTTTCTTCTACTATTTTCCATCACTATACCAACCTCCCCTGTTCGACAAGCAGCTTACCACCAAAGCACCACTACAATAAAATTCATCAACGTCAAATCAAACTTTATTTCCTTCTTTCTAGTAGAATAATAAAATCAATTAGACGATTAGAGACACAAACCATTCTTTGGATCGACACCCGTACTTACCAATAACTACACTATACACGGTAGGGTACACTGCTCTTTAGTGCGTAGGAATAGTCGAGGTAGTTAGGGTTTTATGAATGTAAAACCTGACGTAGTTTTTATTTAAAAGAAATTGCGCATCAAGTTTTTGGCGCCGCTGCCAGGGAACAGTTTTTGTTGTTTTTGATTGTTTGACTCATATGTGTATGTTTGTGTGTGCTTGTATGTGTGCTTGAACCTTCTATTCTTCTCCCTTTTCTGAGTGTTTGCATGAATGATTGACTATTGTTACGGCGTAACCAGTCATATGGTTACGGCATAACGTGTGCGAAAAAAAATCCATTTCAGACTTGGATATGGTGTGACTTGGTAGTGCTTGTTACGACATATTTGGGTCTTAAACACCAAAAATATTTTGGTCATTGCTTGAACCTTAAAATTTTATACCCGAGTCAAGTAATTGCCATTAATGTATGCTCCTCTTTTTGCTCAGTTTTATTACACATTTAATGCACAGGTTTGTTAGTGTGCAGGATGAGCAATTATTTTCAGGTTGAGGAGACATAAAGATTGGACATGTGTGGAGATGTCTAAGTGGCCTGTGATGGATGCTAGAGTCGAACTTAACGACTCTTTAAATAAACAAAAGTCCTATCCTTTTAATTGTTTTCTGCATTTAGTTGGTTTCGTATATTTCTTACTTGTTTTACAGGTTCTAACAGCAAGGGGGAGAAAGAAAAAAAAAAAAAAAAAAAAAAAATAAAAAAAGAATTCAAAGCCGTATTTCTTCGTAATTGTGTGGTAAGATTGCTGCCAATGGCAGCAATTACGGCGTAACAATCTTAGTTACGTTGTAATCATTGAAGTTGCATCGTAATCCTTCACATGGTTACGGCGTAACTGAACTTAATTAAAAAATTTAAAATGGTCATCTACATGGTTACGGCGTAACCCAATCCTTGGTTACGCCGTAATCCCTTCCTGCAAATCATTAAATCGTTTAAAATTTTACAAAACCGTGTATATTAGTAAATGAACTTTGTGGGTATGTTCTCTGGAAACCCTCACGAGACTTCACTCATTCCACTGGGCCACCAGTTGGTTTTAAAAAGGCTTGTTGCATACGCTAAATGCAACCGTGATTCCTACGAAAGTGAGTTAGGTTTATTTTGTAAAGTTTTGTATATTTGTGTTATTGTGCTTTCTATCCTGGTTTATGCTTTTGGTATTAGTCTTTCTTGCAGTTATAAAGGTAATGCACATGATGAGGTGTTAGGATGCTAAACAAGCTGCGAGGAAGCATTCCAAACCGGTCTAGTCGAATGCTATTCAGGAGGATGGTGGAGATATTTTAAATTGTGGTAGATGTTGCTCGAAGAAGCAGACTTAGAGCATGGCTTAGAGCATGTTGTCTCTTCATATTTTCGAGCAAATCCAGGGGAGTCTTCCGTTCTAATTCTACTCTTATCTTTTCATTTCCTTAATGTACTGTACAAATCAAGTGGGGAGATGGGAGTAGAATTAATACTTGGCGTATGTTTTGCCTTCGATTTTCTAGTTTTCTTTGAAAAATATGCCAATTTTAAAATTTTTGACAAATTTTTCTTAAATAACTAGAATTAATCTTTGCCGTATGCACATTACCTTTTATTATACTTGGTGAGATTTATGCCTAATATTATGTTTCCATAATATTACTAAAAAATCCACCAAAATATTGAGTGTGTCGGTAGTATTGTAGACTTTAGAACTTGGCTTGTACATCATTTCGAGACCTAATTGATTAGCAAGAATAAATAGTTCAAGAAGACAACACTTAGGAAATCACCCAAATAGCCTATATGTGTGTGTTTATCGACTTGTTACACTAACTTGTCGACCTCCCGTGATAAACCCTTTTGTTGCACTCATTATTAGTGCAAGATACCCTTAGATCACCCTTGTTAAACCAATCTATGTTTACACCCAATGTTATATGTTAATCCATTTCTCCTTAACCTACCATGTAGTCTATAGTTATCTTTGTGTTGAAATTTCTGGCCACTTAAGTCCATGGTTCGGGGAATGGGAAACTAACATTTAATGCATTCCGTGGAAGACCAATCATTATGATCTATAAAGACCCCCTGTATCACCACTTTTGACATTGTTTATCTTAAGTAGGGGGGGTGTGCGTATAATATCAGATGTTGCAAGGGCAATAATTAAATATATAAACTCATGTAACATTTGCATATTTATCATGAAGAAAATGAAGAAAAGCAGGTGAAACAAAAAAGCTACCCATGTGCTAAAAAAATATAAAGATAGTGCAAAATAAAAAAATATAATAATAAAAAATAAAGCTAATAGCCATTATTGCACCATGACATCTCAATAATTATGAAAAATGGAGCTAGTAGCCCATTATTACACCAAGTCATCTCAATACACATGAAGAATGGAGCTAGTAGCCCATTATTGAAGATCAGATTTTCGGACTTAAACTCTTGGACCCATGGATGGACAGTGGTTAATTATGACAACCTTAGATTTCTTTAGACTATTTGTTTTGTGTTTTTATTTACAACCATTAAATGTGTATCCCATGTCTATCCTAACCTCTTTATCGCCTTTAAAACCAATTTACACTTTTGCCTCGAGAATTATTTAACCCTCATTCTAACTGGTGCATATTTGTGTATTTTCCAGCTTATGATAGAATACATGCTATGACTGTGCAATTGAGCAATCACCCCAAAAATGAAACACTTAGACCTGTGGAGAGCTGAGTGACTTTTTATCCTCTTTTCGTGAGGTGTTCGGCTTTGATGGTTTCTAGCATAAGTGTTTTATAGATTCGTTTCTTGAAGTAATTCTCGAGAAATCTTTTATGAATATTCAAATAGTTATACTGATGGGCAAGCAGAAGTCAAGTGGAAGATGGATATTTGATAACATTAAATATTTAATACTTTTTAGTATTATTTTATCCCCTAAATTACTTGCATTTATGTCACTAACATATGAAAACAAGATATTTTTTGTTATTTATTTGATTTTCAAGTAAAATGCAGGTAATTATCATTTATCAAAAGAAAAGGACGTAAAATGTAAATATTTACAAGACATTACGGCGTAAACCTTTTTAAGGTTACGCCGTAACACATCTCATGCAAATTACGTCACTCAAGCAACGATTACAAACGTAATCAATTATTGGTTTACCGCCGTAACCATTACTATAGAAAAGAAGATCATGACTAAAAAAGCATTACGGCGCACGATACAACTGGGTTACGCCGTAACAACATCGAGAAATAATCAAAGCCGTGATTTATTTATTAAATAAAAGATTTTGTGCTGCCGAGGCATTACAGCGTAAGTCCCTTTGAGTTAACGTTGTAATCTTTTATTAAGGAAATATTTTGGTTGTTGACCTAAGGGTTACGGCGCAACACAATTGTGGGATTTAATTATTCCGTAAACTAAAATACTTTAAAGAATGAATGACGCGTCAGAGTGATTACGGCGTAACCAAATACTGGGTTACGCCGTAAAATATAAGCTGTCGCAAGGACTTATTTGGACAAATTATTACAAAGTTTTACTTTTTACCTTAAACTCCAGGGAGTAAACTCGTACACATGCTAAACTTCAAAATTAGTATAAAAGGAATTCATATTCCTTCATTCTGATTCAATATTCTCAATCGGTGGGTCAGCCGCAGAGTTAGAAAAGCGGAGAAAATTAGGAGCAGGCTACCTGCTTACTTGGATATAGGGCTGATTCGTCAATAATATATATATATATATATAATATATAAGCAAACACTCAACCAATTACCTTTACACAAGGAATGGTCAAAAGTTCACCAAAATAAAATATATATGTAGCCGGAAGTATGATTCCCGGGTCGTTTTGTCCCAACGAGGCTAAAATGGAAAATCGAATAACGGATTGATGATTGATGTTTGAATATGACAAAGGTATGATTGGTTTTCTATTTCTACAAGTTAAATATGCAAAAACGATTAAATAAAACCTAAAAACGAAAGCTATATAACTTAAAACCTAAAACGAGGGCTAAAAACCTAAATTGTGCAAATTAAACCCTAAAACAAATTTAAAAGCTAAAATAGATTTTAAATAACAAATAACAAAGTTAAAAAATAACTAGACAAAAACGGAGGTCGTTGTGACCCAAAAACGACTCAAAACAAGAACGGGTCAAAACCGTCTCTTTGAAAATAAAATTTTGAACAATTACTTACAGAACTTTTATATTTTTCCTACAAAGTATATGAAAAAAGAAAATTTTAAAAAAAAGTTTATATTTTTCTGATTAATATTTTATTTTTTATGATTTTTTTAAGTTTAAAAAGAAAATAAATTATAAAAAATACTAAAACTTTATAAAAAAAATCTAAACAATTAAGGGAAATTAAAATAATTTATAAGGAATCTAAGAAAAATTAAAGGAACAAACCAGCTTAACTCAATAAGCTGGAAATAAGCCGAATTGGCTTATGAGCCTAATGGGCCAAAGTGCCTTTATTAATTTGATTGTGCAAAGGATAACAAGTGAAAAGACCCAAGGGCAGTGGTAAGTGTGTTGGCTTATAAGAGAGAGGTCGCAGGTTCGAGTCCTAGGCCTCTCTTTTTAACACAGCTACAATATTTTTTTTCTTTTTCTTTTTACAAACTTAAAGAGCATACAGAAATAAGCATATTTAAAAAGAAGAACTTCTTATAAAAACTTATAAATAAGTTGGAAAATCTTAAAACAGTTTGGCAGAATGCCTTATATAAGAACAAAGTGCATACTTTTTTTTTTGGAAATTTTAACAAATGAGCTAAAGGAAAGTTGAAATAAGCAAGAACAACCTAAAAGCTAACCTAATGAACTACTCAAGCTAAAACTTGACCAATAAGAATAGGACAATAAGCCAATGTATGCTGTTAAGCCCTTTGGATTAACTGCAGGCCCAAACAGTGTCACAGGCATACCTTTTGGCTAATTTTTAAGCAAACTGAAAGCATCCTACAGTAAATAGCTTATAGGGTATTTAAAAGTACCCTATAAGCTCCTTAAGAAAAAGCTCTACAACTTGGGGCTTATTAACCAAACTTGAAAGAAAATGCATCCAAAAAAGATGCTGCTAGCAATTGGGAAATAAGAAAAATCAAAACAGCCCAAGTATGGACATTTGAGATAGAAATTAAGCAAGCTACAGGAAACATAGTGGCATGGGCTTTGGTTGGCTATGGTCTTTCCTAAAGAAACAAAAGAACCAAGGGTTGATAAGCAAATAAGCTACTTACAGGGCTGGCAAAGTGAGCTTTTGCACCAGGGGACATTTTTGACACTGAAATGCAATGACAGTTTTGAACAAAAATTGTGCTACTCCATTAATCAATTAGTAAAACTTTAAAACCAGATTGTACAAACAATTTATAGTGTACTAGCACTCTAAAAACACCAAAGTCCAAGCTCAAAAGGCTTGGACTCAAATACTTAGGTTGTTGACAGTTGCTTACAACAAAGCTTTGTAAACTTTAGACCCTAAGTACTCTAAATGTTGAAACACAACTGGCCTAAAAGCCAATTGCACTAGCAGAACTAACTAAAGGTTAGTTCTGCCTTATCCCAAACACCCCTTTAACGTTGGAATTCCAAGTTTTAAACTAAAAAATGAAAAATTTAAGCAAGGATTTGGAAACTAGATGACAAGTAAACAAATATTAACAAAAATAAGCAACAAGAAACATCAAATAAGCAGGTAAATTAGCAATTTAGAGATGAGCATATTCAAAAGCAAAATTGGCAGTTTATATAGGAACACACAATTTAAGGATAAATAAGGCATTTAAATAAAACAACATAAGCCTGAAACATTTTTTTTTTTAGTTTTATTTTTTAAATTTAAAAAGTAGAAACAAGCAGAAATAACAAATAGCTCAAATAAGCTGATGGAACAGTAATATTTGACAAAAATTTTAAGAGAAGAGCTTACAGAATGTCCGAAGCTTCTTAGGCAATAATATAAAGGTTCCAAAGCATAAAAGACGATCCGATGCTCAAGAGCTCTAAACCACGGCCATCCAAAATTTGCCGTGCTCCTTGCTTTCTTTGACTTTTTTTTGATTTTTGATGACCTTTTTTTTTGGTTTTTTGATTTTTTTGACAGTATGTAAACCAAGCTGATATATTAGTTTTTAAGAACTCAAAAACTCATATAGAACCTTAAGAACTATATTTAAATGACAAGAAGGCTCAAATGATAGTAATGTAAAGAACACTTGTATTTGCATAAAATTAGAATAAAAGATTACAAGACTGAAATATTAAAAGACAATAAGTAAAACTGACTTCAAAGTAGACTGAATTAAAAACTACATAAAAGATAAAAAAAATTAGATGCCTCATGGGCTTTCAAATGGGTCCTATTTATACTACTCTAGGTCTTCTCCTCATCTCTTGGTCTTGTGCTTTCTTTGTGAGAGAGAACAGAGGTGTGCTTGTTATGTGAGTAAAAAGCCCAAAGCAATCTCAGCCTTTAATTTCCATTTGTGCTTCTTTGGTTTCATCATAGCCATCGAATTTGATTGGGAAGTGTGGGATCTCCAACTTGGCAAGGTAACATGTGACTAGGGTTTTAGTGGAGAGGGTGGGTGATGTTTATCCAGTGGTTTTTCGAGGTGGGGGATAAAACGGTGTTGTTTGGGGAAGACAATCAAAAAGGGCGGGAAATGGGGGAAAAGATATACAGTGTCTGTTTTTAATTGACAGGGTGGAAGTTTGGTTTGTTGTCAAGACTAGTCCCTTATTTTGATATGTATGGTTGCATCTATCATCCTTGTGTAGATATAAGTTTAAGGGTGTGGAAGGATAAGCCCTCCAAGGTGCATTGTGTTATTGCACCAATGGTCCTTGTGGTGGTACATCTTTAACAACTTGGCAACCTCAACCCCTGAATGTGTATGAGTATATTACACGGGGAGTCCTTGTGTTAATACAAGTATGGGGGTTTGGCAGTTTTGCCCCCTCTACTTGTATTTTAAGTAAATTGCAAATTCAGCACTTGTAGTCTTTTTATCCTTGCAACAACTTAGGGATTTGGCATTTGTGGCCCTCAAGTTGTATTTTTCTGCTTCAGTTTCTTGGATTTGACTTTGACTCTGTCGGTTGACTTTGACTTTGACTATTTGACTTTTCTTTTGACTTTTTGGCTTGATTGACTCTTTGCTTTTTTTGATTTTGCTTCGGCCTTTTCACACTTTTCCATTACGTGCTCAGTTTTGTCGTTTTTTGTCTTTATTTTAACGAGTACTTTTTCTGGATATCCAGATTCCTGCACAATATAAATGCAAAACAAACATGTATTTGGCAGTTTTTGTCTGTTTTTTGTTATTTAAATCTGTTTTTAATGGAAAAAGGTATGTGTAATTAAGCACATACCAAAATCCCCCATACTAAGGTTTTTGCCGTGTCCTCACGCAATGTTATGAAGTAAACATTTACAAACTAAGAATCTCGATCATCTTCGACCTAATAACCTAAAAGTAGCTAGGTACTTCAAGGGAAATAAAGAATCAATAGTTCCGACAAGTCCCGTTTTCACCATTTTTTATCTATACACTAACTATCCCTAATATTTTTGGATTTTCCTTTTTCTTTTCTCGACTACCTGTTTGACTTCCTTTATTATATCAACATTGGGATCATAGAATGAGAAGCGCCCATAGAATAATCTACGGATGTCCTGACGGATAAATTCATCGTCCCCGATTTTTCACTAGTCCCAAACTAAGCGTAAAAACAAAATCACCGTTAAGTACAAGTAAAGATGCTAACACTACTTATAACTATGACTTGTCAACTTTTGCTCCCGACAATTATTCAATTAAGGTGATTGTGCTTAATTTTAAGTTAAATTTAGATCGACAATTTAGAAAGTAGCATAGTTTATGTGCATAACGATATTTCTGAAGAAATCTGGGGAAAAGACTAGATCACCCACCAACCAGCATATTCTCGATAGATCCCAGCCGAGTTCGACTTAGGTTATCAGGTTGAGACCCCACAGGAGAATGTTCGCAATGTAATAGCGGGATACTCCACCCTTTTAGGCCGAATTTCTTAGATTTACCGCTAAATAAACAATACTACTCAAAGCACGCAAACATCAAAAATTTAATGATCTCATTGGTGAGATTATTCCATTTAGTGACCTTTCTTCTGTCGGAACGTCCCAGCCTCATCAGCTAAGTGCCCAGGTTTAGAACACCCCACGGAGAATACTTAATCGAAATAATCTACCGACGGCAACCAACACTTTTGAAGTCTTAAAGCAAGTTATTCTTAGTTCAAAATTATACTTGAGTTTAGAAAAAGAAATCTTAACCATTAAATTATCCTTATTAGCTATATACTATACTACCGTCATCATTTACATGACTACAACATCGGCCACGCCTCCGACAAGATGTAGTGACTTAGTCTGACGACGGCTTTTATTTGATAACACCTACTGATTTATTATCTCACTATGGGCCTTGTTTTGAAGACTGCAACATCGGTTGTGAGCCGGCAAGATGCAGTAAACCTTTATCAGCCCACAGTTTATATTATTTTTTTTATTATTATTATTTTTTTTATCATCATTTTTTTTTTATATTTTCCGTAATAGAGAAAATTTCGTTTTAGAAACTCAAGTATAAAGCTGAACTAAGATGAATATTTTCGTTTCCGAAAGAGCTTCTTTTTAGAAAATGTCGGTTTAAAGTTAAAGCAAAATTAAGCACGTTTATTAGTCAGGTTAAGAGCTTCTGGGAGAAAAAGCGACAAGTTACACTTATAAGCTTTTAAGATTTCCAAATAATCCTTGCTTAGCATCCTACTTGTAAACAACACTATCATTTCTCGTTCTTCGCAAATTTAAAATCCCTAATAAAAGGATCCGCGAATGCTTAGCCTAATAAACTTTCGTTTATTAAATGGTTAAGGGACAAAGCTAGGGCTCAACACGCCCGATCGAGTCAAAATTTATTCTCATTCTACCCATTGGGACAGTCAAAATTGTGACAAAACACTTATTTTATTTTTGAAAATTTTTAAATTTTTTCATTTTTTTGGTATTTTTGCGAAAATTTTGGTGGTGAAAACGGGATTGCGTGATAACAACGACTGCAGGCAAAATCAAATCGAAGATTCCCCCCCCCCATACTAGAACTAAACATCGTCCTCGATGTTTTAAAGGGGTACCTACGTAAATCTAAGGCCGTTTATGAAGTGTGCCAAAAGATAAAACGTTAGTCGATTAGATTTGGATACTGGATTCCCAAAATGAAGCTGAGAATGTGAAACTCTTGTGAGTGAAGGGTAAAACTGCGAGCACGAGAGTCTTCACGATCCGGGAAATCCTGGACATACAACACAAAGCATACAAAATACGGACAAAACACGGGTAATAGAAGATGTAAGCCTCCTCACATAAAAATACTTATTCATTACTACTACTGATACTGATAAGCATGGGGTGCCTCCCACGAAGCGCTTGTTTAAGGTCGTTATGCTTGACCCACCCCCAATAATTGGTCCATGGGGAACGTCTGGAGATCCGGGACAACCTCGGTTGGTATGTCCCCTCCAAAGTAGTGTTTCAAACGATGACCATTCACTTTGAAATTTGGCCCGGAGTTTTGGGATAACTCGACAGTGCCATATGGAAAAACTTGGGTACAGTGGAAGGTTCACTACATCGGGTCTAAGCTTCCTGAGAAAATCTTAATCAAGAGTTCAAGAGAGACTCGATCACCGACAGTTGAAACGCTTTTTTTATCTTGGAGTTCATGAATTTCCCTTTGTTTTTCTCCTGTAAATAAAGAATTTCATAATCTGATCACGCAGTGTCATTATTTCGTTGAGCTGAACTTTTCGTGATCACCCGCGTTTTGATATCAAAGTTAGTAAGCTAAGGCCCAATAAGGCTTTTGTTGCTCCCAATTCAATCGGTAATGCCATGCCTTCCCATAATACAAGCTTTATACGGGAGTGCACCCGATGGGTATTTTGTAAGCTGTACGGAAGGCCCAGAGAGCGTCATCCAGTTTGTCCGACCAAGAGGCACGGTTTTCGCCTACGGTCCTTTCAAGAATTCTTTTTAAGCCACGATTGGATACCTCAACTTGCCCACTTGTTTGTGGATGATACGCGGTGGAGAAACGATGAGTGACTCCGTATTAATAGCTTGACCTTTGAAAACTGGTCATTGCAAAAATGGGATTCCGCGATCACAATGATGCACGATGGGCACCAAATCTAGAGAAGAGAGTTTTCTTTTAAGAAATTTGCAAACAACTCTGCCATCATTTGTGGTGAGCGCTTCGCTCAACCCACTATGAAAAGTAATCAACTGCCATGAAGTATATATTTGATCCCTCTGAAGACAGGAAAAATGCCCCTAAAGTCAATGCCCCATATTCCAAAGAATTCGCAAACTTGATAGAGTTTTGTGCATCTCCATCACGTTGCGAATTTTGCCTTGACGTTTGACAATGTCACATCGGTGACAAGTCGTGGACAAATCCTTGTAGATCGTTGTCCAAGTAAAAACCTGAATCGAAGACCTTTTTAGCTGTGTAATTGGCATCGTAGTGTCCCCCGGTGGGTCCACTGTGGCAAGCTTTAAGAATGTCAAAAGCTTCTTCCCCCAAAACACAACGCCTAATTACTTGATCTGCACATATCTTAAACAAGAAGGGGTCATCCCAAAAGTAGTGTTTGACGTCTTTGAAAAACTTTCTTTTCCTGTGGGACAAACAAATTCCTTGATCATAAAATCCCCGCATAGTAGTTTGCAAATCGGCAAAACCAGGGCCATTATCATACACTACGAAAGGTAACCATCCCAAGTGTCCTCGAGAGAAATGTTTCTGTAAAATCCATTTTCTCGAGCTCACTTTTGATGGGGATTTTCAATCTAGAAAGGTGGTCTGGTCGCGATTTTTCTGCTCCTATTTTTATCACAGATAACGACATCAAATTCTTGGAGTAAACAAAATCCACCGGACAATCTTGCTTAGCATCCTGCTTTAGCAACAATACTTAGAGCCGAGTGGTCCGTATACACTATGCTTTTGGACAAGACAAGATATGGCCGGAATTTTCTCGAAAGCATACACTACGGCAAGTAATTCTTTTCATTTAAAGTGTAATGTGCTTGAGCCTCGGTCATGGTTTTGCTTGCATAGTGTATCGGCTGGAAGTGCTTGGTCTTACGTTGCCCCAAGGACTGCCCCAACAGCAAAATCACTTGCATCACACATGATTTCAAAGGGCAAGTCCAATCAGAAGCAACTAAATTGAGCCTGGGTGTAACTTCATCTTAAATGGTTTCAAATGCTTCAATGATTCTTCGAGAAGATAAACGGAATTATCTTTATCAAGAGGTGGGTCATAGGCCGGGCGATTTTGGAAAAATCCTGAATAAATCGTCGGTAGAATCGGCGTGACCGAGAAAACTGCGAATACCCTTCACGGTAGTGGGATGAGGTAATTTTGCAATGACATTAACTTTTGCCTTATCAACCTCAATCCCGATTTTAGAAATCTTATAGGACTATGCCTTCCTTGACCATAAAGTGGCTCTTTTCCCAATTTAGCACAAGAAGGTAGTCATCAACACCTTGAGCACTTTGTCTAAATGGAAAGGCAAGAGGAGAAGAATCAACCGAAAACCGAAAATCATCCATGATGACTTCCATGGTTTTCTCAATCATATCGTGATTCATTGCAACCATACACCATTGGAACTCCCGGTGCATTGCATAACCCAAAAGGCATGCGGCGATAGGCAAATGTTCCGTAAGGGCAGGTGAAGGTAGTCTTCTCTTGATCAAGTGGGTCAATCGGGATCTAAAAGTAGCTGGAGAATCCGTCCAAAAAGCAATAGTACTTATTTCCGGCTAATCTTCAACATATGATCCATGATGGGATAAGGGAAATGGTCTTTACGAGTTGCATCATTGAGTTTTCGGTAATCGATGCAAACTCGCCATCCCGTAACCAACCTAGTGGGTATTAACTCATTTTCTTCATTTTTCACAACGGTTATGCCTCCCTTCTTAGGGACACAATGAACCGGGCTTACCCAGGGGCTGTCAGAGATAGGGTAAATTAACCCTGCATCAAGAAGTTTGATAACTTCTTGCTTAATAACCTCATGGATTTTGGGGTTAACTCTTCTCTGATGTTGAACTACGGGTTTGGCATTTTCCTCCATCAAAATCTTATGGGTGCAAAACTGTGGATCTATCCCCTTAATATCAGTCAATCTTCCAATCTATAGCATAGTTTGTGTGACCTTGGAACCTTGATCAGGGCGGTTTTATCCTCATCTTTCAAGTTTTTAGCGATTATGACGGGTAATTTGTCATCACCCTCCAAAAATGCATACTCAAGATGGGATGGTAAGTCTTTGAGTTCAAGGTCGGGAGGATCTTCACATGAAGATTTAACCTTTTCAGGCACATTAATTTCACAAACTGGTGACGGAGGGAGATTTGGGTCACTATTGATCACACTTAACAACTCCTCAAGGTAAACAGTATCTCCCTCAGAATCATAGATGCCATCAACACCCGGTGGTATTGAATCATCATGTTCAAGAAATTCATCGATCTCTTCCATTAGAAAATCACTTCCTCCGAAGGGAGTGAAAGATGGAGAGCGAGAATCGATCGTAAGATCCGAAGTAGAAGTGGGATTGCCACTTTCAGAAATTTCAAGTACTTCTTGAACATATTCGCCGTCATATGATTGTAATTAGCCGTGTATCTCGAAGTTTGGTCCAGATTGAATGTGATGGCCTCTTTGCCAACACGAAGGGTTATTTCACCTTCGTAAACATCTATCAACGCACGACTGGTCTTTAAGAAACTTCTCCCGAGAATTAAAGGTACTCGGGGGTCTGGTTCAAAATCTACGACCACGAAATCTGCTGGAAACTGGAACTTTCCCACCATTAAACGGACGTCTTTGGCGATACCGATCGGTTCAGTGATTGAACGGTCCGCTAGCTCTAGCGTCATGCAAGTCGGGGTTAGTTCGGGAAGAGAGAGATCTTTCCAGACGGAATATGGCATAAGATTAATGCTCGCGCCGAGATCGGCCAAGGCGTTGCATGTATTAATCCCAGAAAATTCACATGGAATAAGAAATCGGCCAGGGTCTCCAAGTTTTTTCGGTAACTTGTTTAGGATGACCGCTGAGCAATTCTCGTTCAATTTAGCCATTTCACTCAACTTTTCTTTGTTTCCGATTAAAGTTTTTAGAGTTGAAGCAAACTTTGGCATAAGAATCAAGGCATCCGTAAAGCTAATTTCAAAACTCAAATCTCTAAAGATTTCGTAGAATTTCTCAATTTGATCGTTAGCTTTTTCTCGGCGCCTTTCATCATTTCTTCTTGAAGGAAATGGAATTGATGTTCGTTGGTTAGGCATCAGAGCACTAACGGGAGTAACAACGGGCTCGGAAATTGGATTACGAGATTGGACTTGAACAACCGGAGGTTGGACGTCTTCGGTGCTTCCGTTATTAGTAGGAAGCATCGTGTCCTTTGTAACCTCGGTATCATGATTCATTACTTTCGGAGAAGAAGATGAAGTGGGAGGAGTCTTGGGTCCTTGATAAGTAACACCACTTCGGGTGGTGATACCTTTCAAATCCTCCTTCGGGTTAGTAACGGTGTTACCAGGAAGAGTTCCCGAACCCGAAGTAGAGGCGGTATTAGAAATCACGAACTTGGAAAGCATGTCCGTTAAATTGGCCATTTGGTTTTGCAAGGTTTGGCCTTGGTTTTGCATATTCCTCAAAACTGCATCATTAGCTTTGACGTAGTTGTCAAAATAAGTTTTTGACACACCTTGTGTCTGAGGAACAGGAGCTTGGTAAGCTGGTGGTTGATTAACCTGGGGTCGGTAAATTTGGCTTTGGTTGTAATTATTCCCTCGGTTTTGATTGTAATTATTTCCCCGGTTGAAATTGTTTTGATTATTTCCTTGATGGTTTTGAACGGGAGGAAAACCAGGAGGTCGAATTTGATTTTCAACCATCGGTACCTGGTATTTCCTTGGTCGAAATTAGCCGTGGCGGCTTGTGACACATACTCTTGGATATTGTCACGATAAATGTTGCCATCGGTAGCTAGACAATTTTGGTAAGAATGACCACCCCCGCAAGTTACACAACTTTGCTCGACCGCTTTTACGGGAGCTGGGGTTTGTTTTTTCTTATCGAGAAGCAATGCTCTAACCATATCTTTAAGTTCAGCAACATCGGATGAAACTGCTAGGGTAGAAGAGCTCATACTCACTTTGGCAACGACTGCCTTGCTTCGTGATTGACGAACTTTGGACTTGCTCTTGATGATTTTTAGACATTCTCGAGGCATTTTATCCAAAAAGTTACCACCCGCAGCGGAGTTCAATGAATCTTGATCATTTGAATTTAGGGCATTATAGAATGTATCGAGTTGATGGAATTCCAAAAACCCATGATGCAGGCATCCCCTAAGAAGATCATTGAATCGGTCCCATGCCTCATAAAACGTTTCATCAAATTTTTGTTGAAATCTCGTGATTTCATTTCGAAGATT
>BQNB010007347.1:5232-63768 GCA_026074375.1 Tanacetum coccineum | reverse complement strand
TCTATCTTATTCCCATGATGCTCACTTGAAAATGATGCTTAAACGTCAACATAATGTTGGTGAGAGTCATAGGTTTAAGATACATATAAAACTTTCATACAATTGCTGCGATTACTAAAACAATTCATAAAATCCATACGTGTCCTGCAGTCTACGTATACATCACATCACTCACAACAGGGTCAAGGGTAGCTCACTACCCTCCGATCGGAACACAAAGTTAATAGGTATTATTTCAACCCTTCAGTTGGATTTGATTGAGTAGTAAACACCACTCTCCAACCGAACTCACATACCTCAAAACGCCTCCAATTGAACACAAAGCCATGGAGCGTACCACATAAACGACTCTAATTGAACACAAAGCCATGGAGCGTACCACATAAACGACTCCAATTGAATATAAAGTCATAGAGCGTACCACATAACATATAAACACATAATCACAACAACTAAAACATTTAAACTCATAACATCATTTTCACCCCAAGAAAACATAAGAAAAATGGGCTATGAAACTCACCTGGTGCTAAAGCAATTCCCAAAATCCTCGCACAAAGCTAAACAACAAAATAACACGTGTTACACGCTACTAAGCCAAAAGCTTAAGCACATGTAACAATCATATGATGGATGTCTAAGGTGTTTATTTACCCTCATGGGTCACCCTGACACCATGCCTAACATTTACCAATTCGTTTACACACTTTTTCAATGTTTAACAATTTACCCGAAAACGCAAAATTTTTGTGTCATTTTACCATTTTCTAAACTACACCTACTGACCTTTATAACTTTTACAAAAAATCACCAGTTCAGTATCATGAGTTTACTATCTCCTTGATTTTTCCACTAATTTATTTCCCTTCTTAAGTGCCCCAAATAAAATCAAACTTTTAACTACTCAGTTTCAGATATGAACGAACACTAAAAAGTTTGGACCTAAAAACCATACTTAGACTCTAAATCAGAATCTCTCCTTTTGGGGATTTTTAATAGACACATAGAACTAAACTCTTGTAGGTTTTATAATCCTAATTCAAATTTTAAGTAGGGGTTTTACACCTCGATATCTGACCAAAATCTGACCCAAATTTACTGCTTTGACCACCTTTCTTGTAACCAACATTTGAATGACTTCCCATCTTAAAAACTTTCGAGGCTAGATGTTCTGGAAACTAGACTCTCTAAGCTACGTCATAGGCACCGGAATCATATCAATTCATGCATCTAACCTCTAGATATTCATGAAACAACACAGCCCTAAATTCTGCTCAAACCTAAATCAAGTTCCAACGCATTCTAAACCTAACTAAACACACCATCATACTTATAATTCATCCCTAATCATTATTAACTAGTTTAATTATATTAATTTATAGATTTTATAAAACCCTAATTATCCATCTTAATAATTATTACATGAATTAATGATTAAAACTAAACAAAGAAGATGATTTATACCTTAAACCCTTGATTCTTGAACACAAAAATCCCTAACTTGAAAAATAATTTTTCTTCTCTCTTGCTCTTGAATTATTCAGCCGATCAATGGTATAAGGGAGTTAAAAAGTGATTTAGGGATAATAAGGTTTAGTATTTATAGGATTAGAGTCCAAGTTTAAAAGATTTCATATATATTCTTTCTTTATATTTGATTTCCTACCTTTAATAGTATCAATCATCTCTATATTTTGAGGAGTCATTTATGGGTGATTAATACTCTCTATATTTAAAGGTCATGGCATTACTATTTAATCCGTTGTATTTTCCGAATGAAAAAAGAAAAGAACAAACATTTATCTTTTTCTGTTCCATCAAATCTAAGATGGTATCAGAGCAAGTTTGAAACCTTGCTTTTAATCAATCACAAACCAAAAAGATGGCAGGAGATGATAACAACAAAAATAATGGTAGAAGAGGTGGTATCACATATGAGTCACCCTATTACCTCCATCCATCTGACTACCCCAAACAACTACATGAAAATAGAACCCCACACTAATCCGCTGCATTCAAGGCCTTTCAAAGGCGAAATGGTCCTCCTGGTGTGAACAAAGAAAGAAGTAGAGCCAAATCCGTAGAAGAAGGAAATAAACACTGCACTTAATGCAACAAAGATGGTCACACACGTGAGGACCGCTTCAAGTTGATCGGCTACCTGGAGTGGTGGCCAGGAAAGAAAGGAGAAAAGAACAAAGGCAAGGCTTCTTATGTCAAGACAAAGACCAGTCTCATTCCCGGATTGACATACGAGGATTACCAACTCTTCCTGAAACACATTTCTGGAACAGGTAATAGCGAGGGAACAAAACCTGTTGCTAATATGGCCCATAAAGAAGACGAAGAATGTGAGTGGAATTTTGATTCGGGTTGCACCGAATACATTACTTATTTATCCGACATTCTTGTTAACAAGAAAGCCACCCACTTCGAGGCTCCTGTTGTTATCCCCAATGGGGATTCCATCCCATTTAAAGGGAAAGGGGACTACATTCTTCCAGGGGGAACAAAAGTGAATGAAGTTCTTTATGTTCCTGATTTCAAATGCAATCTTCTTTCCGTTAGTCGCCTTAGTCGCGACCTTCAGTGTTGCATATCATTCTTCCCTGATTTTTATGTTATGTAAGGATTGCAAAGGAATAACTTCATTGGTGCGGGTAGATGCGAAGGGGGACTATACCGAATGAAGATGGTTCAAGGAAGAAGAGTTATAGGAACCACAATTGAGACATGGTATAAAAGACTTGGACATGCATCAAAAGGGAAACTTGGTAAAATTGATTTTATTAAAACATGCACTATTGATTTTAATAATTTCTGTCATTCTTGTGCTAAAGCAAAGCATATCAGAATGCATTTTCCTTCTAGTTGTATTAAAACTAATGCTCCTTTTCAATTAATTCATTGTGACATATGGGGAGGTTATTGGGGACCTTCGTATACAGGAGCCAACTATTTTCTTACAATAGTTGACGATTTTAGTAGAGCGGTATGGGTATTCCTCATTAAACATAAAAGTGAGCAGTGTTGTAAATATCGCTCGGCGGTCGACCCCCTTTAAGCGATATATCGGTCTTGGCGGCGATATATCGGTTTCTCGGCGGAGACCCTAAATTATAAAGGAATTCTGCAAAAAAGAGAAGGACTAAGGTATGTCAATGGTATGTACTAGTGTGGGTGCGCTATCTGAGATAGTCATCTGTTCTAGTAGAGAACTCATGCTGGCTAAATTAGAGATATGGACGAAGCGAGATTCATGTGTGGAAGCTCTTTGTTATGTAAAGACCGCTTGCCACTGTCTCTTGAGAGAATCGACATCGCTCACAACTATTGGGTACCGTTAGTAGCACGATGGTAGGACAAGTACTCGTAGCGCGTGCACCTGGTCTGTCGCTCTCGCTATAAGATCTTGTCATCTCAGTAGCGTTGTAGTGTGCAGCTTTGATGCAAATCTTCCAAACAATTTTGGGGATAGCATCTTAAACCGCGGCATATGTAATTTAACGCTTCCCGTCTAAAAGTTATTAAAAACAAAACGCCTCTTTTGCTTGCTTAGAAATCAAAACCAGATTACGAGTTCCTAAGAGACTTTGGAGTGTCTTGCATATTTTACAAATACAGCACCAACACGACAAAAGGGAGATAAGTTTGAGAAGTGGGAAACAGGGTTCCGTTCTTGGATACCTAACGGGAACTAAGGGTTACAAAATCCTCGATCTTGAGACCAGAAAAATAATAGTTAGTAGAAATGTAAATTTCTATGAACAAAAATTCCCTTTCAAAAATATTGAAGAAATCAGTGAAAGATTTGTATTGCATACCCTGTGTGCAATCTTTCCTGAGAGTAGATATGCTACACGATTGTGACTGTCATGATGAACCAATCTTGGCACAAAACAAAGAACAAAACCCAATGGAGCAAGATCAGCAAATGGACCATGACCAAACCAATGAGCCAAGCGGCCCACATGAAACTCACGATGGGGATGAAACGGGCCAAATAAATGATGAAGGGCAGCCCAATAATGATGAGATTGAAACAAATGAAGGAGGAGAAGCCCAAGCCGAGACAAGACCCACTCGACCAAAAAACAAGCCTTCTCAAGGATTGCAAAGATTTCGTTGTACAAATCCTCCCTTCGCAGCAAACACCCGGACATGTCAACTTACAATCAGGTTACCTCCACGATTCGCTAACCAATCTCGAATTTTGTTTCTTTGATAAGTTTTTCACTAAATCACAAAGCCTTATCCTTAGGGCTATCAACTTAATAATTGAAGAAACCCACAAGTGTTTCAAACAAGCTCGCACAAGATCGTCGAAGGCGTGAATCATGCCAAAAGGAGGTCAAGATTTAGAGTAAATGGTATTGGACATTGGAAATATTTACCGGGAACGGAAAAAGAGCTATAGATTCAAATGGGCCTACAAGATCAAAATCAAGCCAAATGAAGAAGTTGAAAAGTACAAGGCTCGTCTAGTTGCAAAAGGATTCAATCAAATGGAAGGGGTGGATTATCATGACACTTTTGCACCGGTTGCTAAAGCTCGGTAAACCGTTCGCACTTTTAGTTGACAATCAAAGTTTAATAAGGGAGCGATTATTCACAACTTGACGTGAACAACGTCCTTCCGTCGCTAGGAGTGGTGAGCTACCTAGAGGTAACTGTGATAGCTTGACGCATGTAGAGAGAAGTCTCAGACAGAGATTAGATCGCCTGACAGATTTGAAGAATGTACTCGTGTGTGTGCGGCATACTGTCGTAAAGAGTGTTGTTGTAGAGGGTGAGGGGAGGGAGCAGAGCTTGTTCGGCACAAGAGTTTGGATCGAGCACTCTTTCTGTGTACTCTGTTAGCGTGTTGGAAGTCTCAAGTGTTAGACGCGTGTGATTCTATGAGGCGGACCACTCACTATTCATTTATGAGGCAGGTAGCACAATGGTGGTCGTTCTAATTTACGTGGATGACATCTCAATTTCGGAAACATCTCATCAAAAAATTCAAGAAACCAAGAAACCACGAGTATTGCGATGATTCTAGCATAAAGATCTTGATCTCATTGAATCCAAATGAGCCCAAGGCCCAAGTCAAACACCTGACCACTGTTGATGAACAGTGGTCAAATGTTTGCTCCTTAGTATATAGATAGATTCCAATCTAATATATATTTTAGTTGCTAACTTTCGATATACGTTCTTTTCTTTTCCCCTATAAAATTGAATATTTTGTTTATGTATTACCTTATCGTTAAATTTTTTTCCCCCCACAACATAGTTTTCTGGTTCCGTCACTGCATGCAGGTTTATAAATTTTACATATAACTCATACATTATGTTTCAAAATCTTTTTTTCCTAATGTTACATGCTATTTATTGATCGTTGAAAGGTAAACGAACTTGTTAGATGTTTAAAAAAAATTAGAAAAAATAGTTAGGTGATTACGGAAAAAATAAGTACCAAAATAATTATTGAATAAAATCATTAGTTACCATTTTATTCATTAAAATTTGAAAAGTAACAAAAAGCCAAAAAGGAAAAGGTTATTTCGAAAAGTAAACAAAAAAAATTCTCAATGTCACGAAACCCTTCTTGGGTTTGAAGGTGATTTTTGTAGTAGGAGCCGATTGGCAACAGGAGGGTCAAGATATGGAGCAAGGAAGGACGTGGGATTCAAGTTGAGGTCGCGAAGGGTTCAGAACTTAAACAGAGGAGTTCACAACCAAGAGAGGGGTCAAAATGAAGTTCACAACTGAAAGGGTTCAAATGAGAGTTGACAACTTAGATAGTTTGCGGGGTTACCGATAGTTTACAGAATCGGTTCAAATAATCCTAGTGGTGTTTGTTTCGGTTTATACGTGGACTTATAAGCTTATTTAATTTCGGCTTATATATCATAAGACTCAATTTTCTAGCTTATTTTGAGAGACTTATACTAAAAGATTTCATATATATTCTTTCTTTATATTTGATTTCCTACATTTAATAGTATCAATTAATTGTATCAATCATCTCTATATTTTGAGGAGTCATTTATGGGTGATTGTTCCTCATTTATGGGTGATTAATACTCTCTATATTTAGAGGTCATGACATTACTATTTAATCCGTTGTATTTTCTGAATGAAAAAAGAAAAGAACAAACATTTATCTTTTTCTGTTCCATCAAATCTAAGAAAGTTAGAATCAGTTTTGTTTCCTTTTTTCCCCAAAACCCATAACCGGCCGAACCCTTATCCCTTTCTTTTATTTATTTATTAACTACTTAATTATTTGCATTACCTTAAGTTTTTATAAAAATCTAAGCTTATTTGAGTATACCTTTTTTTGCGTAAACGTAATTTACTAAACTTTTAAAATAAATAACTTTTCATTTTTATTTTAACCTAACTTTCCAAAAATAGAAATTTACATTTCATTCTTATTCTAACTACTAACACCTATTCATACCTAACATTACTAACACATAAACACGTATACGTAATAATACTTACACGATAAATCACTAAAACGCTTAAATCATAAAAAAATCATTTCCTTGTCACCAAAAGTGAACGAAATGAACTCCACAAAAATCCAACACAAATCCAATCCCAATGAGACGATCACACTCAATAGATTGATTACCAAATCTCACATATCCCACATAAACATATATAAACACGTATAGACACAAATAACACATAACCCATACATTGCAACAGATACATAAGTCAACACTAATAGTTTGACTAACCTGCTCAAGTCATGGTTGTCATAGTATCCCCTCATTTAGGAAATCTCGTCCCGAGATTTAACTAGCCGATTTATCAGCTCGATCAACAAACAACTGAGGATACTTAGACTTCATATAATCCTCGCGCTCCTAAGTGAACTCAGAACCACGCTTAGAATTCCAACGAACTTTCACAAGCGATATCCTACTACGTTTTAATCTCTTAACTTCACGGTCCATAATCTTTACATGATCCTCAACAAAACGAAGAGTTTTGTCAACCTTAATCTCGTCCAATGGCACATGCAAACTAGCATCCGCCAGACACTTCTTTAGGTTTGACATATGAAACGTGTCATGTACTCCACTTAATTCTTTAGGCAATCTCAACCGATAAGCTACAGGACTGATTCTTTCAAGAATCTCAAATGGCCCTACATACCTCGGTGCTAACTTACCCTTTTCCCCAAAGCAAATTACGCCTTTCCAAGGCGACACTTTTAGCATAACCCAATCTCCTACCTCAAACTCTAACGGTCTGCGCCTATTATCAGCATAGCTCTTTTGACGGTCTCTCGCCGCTTTGAGCTTCTCTTTTATCAACACCACTTTATCAGTCGTTTCATAAACCAATTTAGGTCCAATCAAACTACTTTCTCTAACCTCAGCCCATAAAACAGGCTACCTACATTTCCTTCTATACAAAGCTTCAAACGGAGCATACCTTATGCTTGAATGATAGTTATTATTGTAGGAAAACTCAACCAATGGTAGATGAACATCCCAGGTACTACCAAAATCAATCACACATGCCCTAAGCATATCCTCTAAAGTCTAAATCGTACGCTCACTTTGACCATTCATTTGGGGATGATAAGCCTTACTCATATCCAACCTCATCCCTAAAGCCTTTTGTATAGTCTGCCAGCATCGTGATGTAAACCGTCCATCTCTATCTGAAATAATCGACACAGGAACTCCATGTCGCGCGACTATTTCATCGATGTAAATCTTTACCAATCTTTCCGTACTATAGTCTCCTCTTATAGCCAGAAAATGAGCCCACTTAGTCAGTCTATCAACTATGACCCAAATCGTGTCATGCCCATTCTTTGACCTAGGTAGCTTAGTGATAAAATCCATAGTGATCTTATCCCACTTCCATTCTGGTATTTCAGGTTGTTGCAACAAGCCCGAAGGCCTTTGGTGCTATGCCTTTACTTTAGAACACGTCAAATACTACTAACATATGTAGCAATATCTCTCTTCATTCCCGGCCACCAGTACATATCTCAAAGATCATGGTACATCTTATCCGCTCCCGGATGCACAAATTACTTAGACTTGTGAGCTTCATCCATGATCACCGTTCTCACTCCTCCAAATAATGGAACCCATATATGGTCCATGAAATACAAAATCTCGTCCTCTTTCTTTTCCATCTGCTGATCTAAACCATGCAGGCCTTCTGCAAGTATATTTTCCTGCTTAAACGCCTCACTCTGGGCTGCCTGTATATTATCTCTCATTCCAGTCTGAATAGTCATAGCCATTGCCCTTACACGTCTTGGTTTCAGCCGCTCCTTCTTACTCAACGCATCAGCCACAACGTTCGCCTTACCAGGATGGTAGCGAATCTCGCACTCGTAGTCACTGAACAATTCGATCCATCTCCTCTGACGCATATTCAACTCTTTCTGATCAAATATGTGTTGAAGACTTTTGTGATCCGTATAGATAACACTCTTCGTACCATACAGATAATGCCTCCAAGTTTTAAGAGCAAACACAATCGCTCCCAACTCCAAGTCATGTGTCGTGTAGTTCTTCTCATGGATTTTCAGTTGCCTCAATGCATAGGCAATCGTTGTACCCCTTTGCATGAGTACACAACCTAATCCTTGGTTTGACGCATCACAATAGACTATGAAATCTTCGACTCCATCAGGTAGAGTCAATATTGGTGCATCACACAAGTTGTTCTTCAGGGTCTGAAAAGCCTCTTCCTGCTCCATGCCGGTAGTAACCGGCTAATCCCAAAAATGATCAAATCTCAGAAGGTGTCGTAGAGGTCTTCCAATTCTTTACTGCTTCTATTTTGCTTAGGTCCACGTGTATACCATTCTGGTTGACAACGTGACCAAGAAAGTGCACCTCTTGCAACCCGAATTCACACTTAGAGAATTTGGCATACAACTTCTCCTTCCTTAGTAACTCCAACACTAATCCTAGATGAACCTCATGGTCCTCTTTCGTCTTCGAGTAGATCAAGATGTCATCAATGAACACGATAACAAATTTATCTAAATATGGTTTGCAAACTCGATTCATCAAATATATGGAAAACACGGGGGGGGGGGGGGTGAATACGTTTCCGATTAAAATCTTAAAACTTTTGCATCAAATACCCGAACAAACTTGACTTAATATGAAACGTACCAAATGTAGTCTATGACTATATGAACAATGAAAAACATAAAATAAGCACGTAGTAACAACATAAACACAAGCATGATTATAAAGTAAAGAGATGACGATATGTAAAAGAGAAAGCAAACCAAACACGATGATTTATAGTGGTTCAGTCACGCAGCTCCTCTCCGCCTAACTTCACTCCCCGAGTACCCAACTCGAGAGTTACTTCACTAGATCAACAAACTCCTTTCGCGGAGGAGAAACCTTACACAACGTTGCTTACACTTTATCCGGTACTAAGCTAAATACCGAGTCCTATCACTGGAAGAACCAACCCATCGTCGCTTACACTTTATCCGGTACAAAGATAATTACCAGGTTCTTACACAAAGGGTAGAACCAACCCAACATCCCTTTCAACACAACAATACAACCCATATTCTAACCAGCTAGAAATAACCCATGTAACCTCTACATATTACATGGTGTTTGATTGATAAATGCAAATAAATGAATGATGATCTAAACGAACTTCCGTTGATGGGAAGTCTTCAAAAAGATGAATAACAAAAGATCTCTAGTCTTGTAGATCTTCTTATGTATATGCTTGGTGATGGATGAAAATGGCAAAGACTCTTGCTTCGGTGGATGTAGATGGCAAGATCTTGATGCTTGATTCGGTGAATCATTTCGGGTGTATGCTTACAACAAAATGAGAGTTACATGCATTATGATCATGGGGTTTTATGGATGCATTCTAACAAATCTATATGTGTGAAAAATGGTGGAGAAAGTGTGTTAAAAAGTGGTGAAAAATAGATTGAAAAGGGTCCTTTATTTATAGGAAAAGCTAAACAGAACCGGTGACACTGTAACAATGGAACCGGCTTGTAAATCCAATGAAACCGACGACGCTCCTATGGACCCGGCTACTATTCATCCAAATCAAAAAAAATCTTTTGTAATCTTTAAAGATTATGGCTAGATTTGGAAAGATATGATGTGACAATACATAAAAGTCAACTATATGTATGATGTCATGCATGATGTAAAATCCATTTTGTATTTTATTTTTACTTAAGTAAACTTGTGTATGTAAAATAAAAAGTTTAGTTGAGGCTTGCCAAAATAAAGTTTACTTGTTTAAATAAAGTACTTGTAGATGCAAAATGTGAAATGAGGTTTGATCATAATGCAACATAACAAACATGTACGAACCTGTGTTGTAACATACGATCACAGGTCGATCCTCACAGATTCGAAGGTTATTCCAACCAAACACGGGTGAATGGCAAAGCCATGTTCGTCCCCTCACTTTATTGCTAACTATTTTATTTAAGGAACAAATAAAGATGGAAATGGAGGTACATGGATCCAGCTGACTCACAAGATTCATAGCCACATGCTCATACCCGACCGACAAATGTAAAGACATCATGAAAGGTTAAGTACATGTTTCAAGACTTCCGCTACTCTGATATCGTACGTCCTTCTCGAAGCGACGAAGTGTTAAAGTTAAAGAACTTCGAGAAAGATGCAACATTACAGCTTTTAAGTTATCAAATCAAGAAAGGTATGAGCATGTCGGTCCCAAAGTCACAAGTTTCACAAGATGGCAAAGATTACAGGATGGCGAAAAGAGATTATGCTTGGTTGATGATCTCATAGTGTTCGAGATCACATACTCACATACAACTTAAAGTCAAAGGAATGTGCTGTAGCCAAAAAGTCAAGATCACTACAACATATTCACAAGATGAAGTAATGAAGTAAAGTCAAGTCTGCGAGCACAAGAATGAAGACTCAGCATAGTATGCTAGGTTTAAGTTTTTGTAAAATGGAGTGACCTCCCTTAGGGGGAGATTGTTAGGAACACGAAAAGTGTCGGTCACTTCCATGTATATCGGTAGATAGCTCGTTTAGTTATTTTTGGAACCTTAGAAGGCCAAGTTAGGAAAAGCCCATGGAAAGCCCATGAAGGCCCATCCATAGCCGGCCATATAGGTATAAATACACCTCTTCATGCCTTGGAGAGATAGTTGGTTGTTCATTTCTCACACACATAATATACATTCCATTTCCATTTACTTCTCTCTCTAAGTTTATCCAACCCACTCTCTCTCTCTTTAGTTCTTGCATAAATCAAAGATTACTATTATTCTACAAAATCCTACCTCTAAATCATAAACTAAACAAGTCCTAGAAGTAAAGAAGGAAGTCTAAGCTATTTTAGAATCCAAGGTTAAGATGGAAAAGGCTCTTGATTTATCTCCAAAGCTTTCGGGTTATAAATTGCTCGTTTCAACCCATTTCATGATTTTGTGTACTAGTAAGTCTTCTATCTAGTTATATAAGCTATAGTTATGTTTAAGATCATATATAAGCTATGATTCAATCATTTGATCAAACAAAATCATGTTGGAAACTCTCAAACCAAACCATGACCTAATCAACCCATTTTGAAACCCTAAACCTTTCGAATCCTATTTAAAATCTAGCATAAGCTTGCTTTTGTCCTAATAAGCTTTATGTCACTTCTAAGATCATGTGAATGAAACCCAAGAACCACAAACCTTCACGTTTGGTTTTCCTAAACCAAACGCATGTCTAAAAACCCTAAAACCCTATTTGGTAAATTCTATAAGCTATAAGCCTTAATCAGATCCTAAAAGCTATTTCTATAAGCTCCTTTGTCACTTTTATAAACTTAGAAACTAATCCTAAAAGCCCTAACCCATCAGGATATTGTTTCTAAACCAAACGTGCCCATTTTGGATTTTTAAGCTCATAAGCTCTTTTCATAAGCTATAAGCTCGTAAAACTTACTTATTTTAGCTTATAGTAATAAGCTATAAGCTGCAAATTGATTTCGAGATTAAAAATACAAAGATTATGGATTTTGGACTAAGGACGCAAATCGAATCATGCACAAGGGTATATATTGTAAATATTGAAACTTAATAACTTTTGGGCCAAAAGTGTAATTATCCTAAAGTTAAAACTACAGGGGCCTGTTTTGCCAATTTCCAAAGTTAAAGGTTTAATATTTTAAAAATATAATTAAAGGGTTAAAAGTGTAAATTAATATATACCAAGGGTATAGATTGCCATTTTCGTATTCCTAAAGGTATAAAATGTAAAAAATTTATATTAATTATAAAAATATATTTAAATATTATAAAACTCGATTTTATTAAAGCCTGACATATTTTTTGTTTTCATTCATCGATCAAAACACTATAAAATCAATTATGTTAAATATTTAACATAATTTATCATCTACTAGCTTTTGAAGAAACTTAAAAAGATAAAATCTTATCATTTAAACTATAACGTATCACATTACTAGGGAATTTCATGTGAGGGGCTTTCATTTGGGTAGACGTTTTGACGAGTTGCTGGATTTACGATTTAAAGTGTCCTAGCTCCTCAAACGTTTACTACATGACCTCTGGATTATGATAGCCCGAACAGTGATACGATGTTTTCACAAACTAATAAACCAAAATCATTTACGTTAAACTTTATGAAATAAAGTTTTGAAACAATCAAACTAAGACTTGACATATTACCCCAGGTTGCGTGACGAAGCTGTTTACTTCCATTTGATTTACTTTTGCCATCAATCAGATTTCCCTGTTAAGGTGAGTTCATAGTCCCACCTTTACATGTTTTCTAAACTCCGTGGGGAGATACATGCTATAAACCATGAATACAAGTATTTTCCAACTGTATGCTATCCTGATATATTATTGCCTAAGTTACCTCCATTTGCCAAAAGGCCCCACTATCATGAACCGTTAATTACTTTGCGAAGTAAGCGCGAATGCCGTGAATAGATCTATTGGGATTGAACTTCCCCGTCCAGGTTCTGGTACATACATGGCCAGCGGACGCATTTCATTTGAGGAACTCCGGGTGTTTGGCAAAGCACCCGCTTGGGGCAACAACTTATGAATAACATTTACTTAAGGCTTCGGTGTCATGAGCTTAGTGCAATAATATAATATTGTTTTCTATGATAATTGTATTCGTTGCAATTATTACTATTACATTGAATTGTATTCAACTATTACATTTCAAACCTGTGAATTTCACTCAACCTTTGTGTTGACCTTTTTAGCATGTTCATCTCAGGTAATTGAGCAACCTATGGCACAGAGTGGCATTGGACTTGAGGACGTCCAAACTTGTTATCATTCAAACTCTATGTTTTTATATGTATTTTGGGACCTCATTTTGTAAAACTTTGAAATAATATTGAATGATAACTAAATTTTCCAAAACGTCTCTTTTGAGTCGTTTTATATGATTATGACTGTTGATTCATGAAGTAATACCCCAATTTAGCTTCCGCTACTATATGTCAAATAAGGGGGTGTTACATAATAAGATAAATGAATTCAAGCAGTAGAAACTTAAACTAGCAGTAGTAATAATGACTTAGCAGTAGTAATAAGGTTTAACTTGTTTTGCACAAGTGAAACCCTTCCCCTCAAGTGGTGCATTTAACATATCCAAATGGTTAAACACTTTATCATATTCTTCCCCTGAAACTAATATGTTAACCATCTCATGACCAAAAGTAATAGAATCAACCATAAGAATCTGTACGAATAACTAACCAACAGTAGTAACGAATACCATGTAGTACCATCCATGAAGATGTGACACTTTTAGGTTGACTTGGTATCTTGCACAGGCACACACTGTAAACATAATATCAAGTCTTGAAGAAGAAAGATACATCAATGAACCAATCATTGATCTGTATAAATAAACATCCATTTCTTCACCATCTTCGTCTTTGAGCAAAAGCTTTTGAGTTTCCATAGGTGTGCTTGCAGTCTTGACATGAGTAAAACCAAATTTCCTTCAAAATCTCAGTCACATACTTGCTCTTGACTAAGAAAAATTCCATCCTCCTTCTGCTTTTACTTGCAGTCTAAGAAGAAATGTGTGTTTCAACTATAGAATCATCTTGAAACTTCTTATGCATCATCTTCTCAAACTCTGTGCATAATAACCTCTTTATAGAGCAATAAATGATATTATCTTACAATATACTTGTCGCTAAAACCAGAATATCACATTTATCCCTTTTGATAAACAGAGTCTTGTCAATATTTCCTCTCTGAAACCCATTGTCTAATAAATAAGTTGACAAGGTTTCATACCAAGCTCTGGGAGCTTGATGCAGTCCATAAAGTGCCTTTTCTACTTTGTATACTCTGTTAGGGAAGTCTGATCTTCAAATCCTGGTGGTTGACAAACATAGACTTCCTCTTTAATCTTACCATAAAGAAAAGCACTCTTGATATCCATCTGGTACACCATAAAGTCTTTAAATGAGGCATAGGCTAAAAATAGTCTAATTGCTTCAATTCTTGCAACAGGAGAAAAGACTTCATCATAGTTAATCCCTTCTTCTTGTGTATACCCTTGAGTAACCAATCTTGCTTTATTTTTAATCACAATTCCTCTTTCATCCTTCTTATTCCTGAAAACCTATTTAGTCCCAATAGCCCTTTTTCCATTTGGTAAATCCATTTGTGGATTGCCCTGCACATTAGTTAAGAAAATTAGTTTCTTTTGGGGACCCAAGACATCACTGACTTGGATCTGCCTTGTGCGTCAACATAATCAAACTTTTCCAGGGTGATTGATGCACTGTTGTGTTTAGAAAAATGGTCTAAAACTTTAGTCATTGGTTTCCAAACCCAACATGCTGAGGCCTCAACAGCATTGACATGATTTCCCTGAACAGCATTAACTATTTCTTTTAGCCTAGCAGTATTAACTATTGCTTTTGGCCTCGCAGCATTAACATTTTTATTCTTAACAATATTAACCTTCTGATTAAAATTACTGTTTTTAAATGTTGTATTCTTGTTAATGGGCCTTCTAACAGTTAAATGTGCTTTATTAAAAACAATTGTCATTGGTCTTGCACTATTCACTATTGTTCTGAGCTGAGTAGTATTAACTGGTCTAGCAGTAGTAAGTGTTACTAGGCCAGACCTCATTAATACTGCTTTTGGAACCATGTTTCTTTTAGGACTAGGGTGAGTCATTCTAGAAAAATTTTGGTGATTCACCTTTTGAGTATAGTTCCACACTGGTTTTACCATCTTTTTATTATAAAACTGTCTCTGATGGTTATTACAATCAACCTACAATTGATCAAAACTTCCACACACATAACAAGCTTTGTTAAACATCTCAAAGTTACTTCCTAATCTTTGAGACATCATATTATTCTAGTTTCTTTGATTGCCTCTAGGAGTATGAGTGTTTTGCCTAAGTTGTTCAACCTGTTTAGCAGTTTTTCCTTTAGGTTTAACAAACTCTATCTTAGCAAAACTAGGCTTAACTGTTTTCTTTTCAATCTTAGCCTGAGGCACATCTTCTTCCTCACTTTCAGACACCTAATCCTCAATAATTGGAGCACCATTATTCTTCCTAACTGCTTTAGGCTTTGCTTCACTAGCCTTAGCTTTACTTTTCTCAACTATAGGCTTAATAACTATAGGCTCACTTGTAAACTCTTCTAAACCAGAGAATGACAAATCAAGTTTTGGAGGCATAAAGTTTCCTGTATAGGGAGGTGGAACAACATTATACCCTAAACCTGTTTTGCACTTATCAACTATCTGACAGTCTATTAGTTTGCTTAAGTTTTTAGATGAATTCTCAAAATTTTCTACTGTTAGCTAAATTTCATCTTTTTGTTTTTGAGCCAGTTCCAACTTCCTTCTAAGCTCTGTAATGGCTACTTCTCTTAAATGAATCTTACATTTTAAGACCTTGATATCTTCCTCATAAACAGACTCATTTTTCTTATAAACTAGAAGTCTTGCTTCTACAGACTCTAAACCTGTTTTATAAGCAATAGCATTTAACTTAGATGTCCTTAAGTCTTTTAATAGTTGTTCATTTTGTTCTTTAAGAATTTTAACATTTTCCAAACAAGATGATGAACAGTTTGAATCAGTAGATACCTCAAAGTTAGAACTTGTAGAAGAGTAAGCCATTAGAAGTAGTTGTCTCCACTGGCACAACCCTTCTTGTGTTCTCCCTATTCCTATTTTCTTAGTTCCTTGGAGCCCTGCACTCCCTTGCAAAGTGTCCTTTTTATGGCAGTTGTAACACTCCACCTTGGACTTATCAAACCCAATGGTCTCATTACCATTAATAGTAAGCTTTCTTCTAGTGTTCTTCAAGAATCTCTTTGCCCTCATTATTAGCATAGCCATCTGCCACCTTAAGTCTATCTCTTCTAAATCATTAGGATGAATTTGTTGCAAGTCCGCATTGTCAAGTTGTGGACTATTTGGTTGACTTGCAAAGAAAGCACAGATAACAACATCACTCAAGTTATCAATTGTTGTTGTTGAGTGTTAACAGCAGTAGCTTCTTGAGTGTAGCAGGTGTAGCACCATAAGCAGTATTAACTGCGCATTTGTTACTACTGATGTTGTTGGAGGACACAAGGCCTACATTCTTATGTGTTTGTGCTTGGAGCTTTGATGTGCCTTTGAACCTCATGGTTCCATTGATCTTCAGGTTGTTGTAAAGATCATTCAAGCTTAATGTATCTATCTCAGGCTTGTTCTTCCACACAATGGTATGTGTGTTCCATTCTGGTAACAGACTTCTTAAGAACTTCTGATTCACATCTTCTTGTGAGATACCTTCACCATGAATCTCTAATTGACTGATAAGCTTTTGAAGCCTATCAAAGTTTGATCTAACACATTTGAGCTAGTGTATGTAAAATTTTCTTTTTGCTGCTTTGAAGATTCTCTAAGTCTTGTTTAGTAGCAGCATTCCTCAAAAACTTCTTATTTAATAGCCTGCAGCAATGACTTGGCATCTTTGATGGAGTTAAACTTCAATTGATGTTCATTAGGGATTCCTATCAATAAAGTGCTTATTGCCTTCAACTCTAACCTCCTTTGTGCCTTTTCTTCAGCAGTTGTAGGAGCAATTGTAGTCTCAACACCTTCAACAACTTTTGTTATTAGAGGTGCATTACCATTCTCTATGACTTCCCATAGAGAATAATCAATCATCTGGATGTATTGTTCCATCCTCATCCTCCAAAGCTCATACTCACCTGGTTTGAGCATAGGCACTTTTGATGCAGCCACCATATGTACTGAGTCTTGATCCATGTCTTCTTAGCAAAGTTTCTCAAAGCAACAAGCTCTGATACCACTTGTTGGTCCCAGTTAACTTCTAATGATTGAATTCCTTAAGCTTGTTTAAGGTTTAGTTATGCTAGATAAATCTAACACAACTTAGTTTAAGAAACTTTGTTTATAATACTAAAGTTATGCGGGAATCTAATCTTTAAATATAAGGAAGATTCTTCAATGAAACAGTAACACAAAAGAATATAATTTCAACAATAAAAGCTCCAATATTATTATTACAAATAATACGAATACTCTCCTAGTATTAGGGTTACAAAACCTTGAAGATATGACAATTCTATATGATGAGATTGATGAGATTCCTATGATTATTGATATCAAACTCTATGCCCTAGGACCTCCTTTTATACACCAAGGAGTCCTAGTCGATTTACAATATATTTCTAAAACTTAGAATATTCAATATGATCTATTCTATAAATAACTCATACTTGTCATGCAAGTAATCTTGATCTCCAATCAATCTTTATCCTTTCTTCTATCTTTATCCATTCTCTTTTGACAGTAGAAACTCTTTCAGCAGTCTTAATCTTTGAGCAGATGATATGTGTGAAAACACTTATCCGTTTTATATCAAAATAGGCCCTAAAAAGAAAAAATTATGCTTTAAATGCTTGTATATTGCTTGTTTTGTCTTTGTGATTGTGTAGGTACGGATATTGCAAAAATCTCAAGAAAACTGTCAAAACCAGACAAACACGGACACAGGAATGGAAGAGCACACAAAAAGCCAGGAGAATGCTATCAAAAGTCAACAGTGGTCAACTCAAGTCAACCTTCTGTCAAACCTGGTCAACACTAAATGACAAAGGTCCCAAAAATACCAAACCAGTCCCTCATAGTTAACCAAATTGCAAAAATAATCCTTAAACCCTAACGGTGTTAACTCTTTTCATATAAAAGAGTTAACACCCGTTAACTTGTAACAACCAAGCCCGAAACAAACCATGGCCCATTTCTTTTATAATTAACACCCGGCCTAAAATCCTTTATAAGCCCATAGTTATAACCCCGAGTCAAAGAAAGTCAATCACCCTCTTTTATAAGTTTTTACGCGCGAAAGTTAGTTACCACTGTTCATCGTCACTTTCGATTTACCCCTCCCATCAAATCAAAGGGCAATTAACAATTGAGGGTTAGGATGGGTAATTCAAGGGTTAAGGAACACGTTGGCAGAGTATTACATCATCTCTCATTCTCATTGGCCAAAACCCACAAGAAGTGCCACGTGGATAAGTGAAGAAACACAAAGGGAATGAAATTTTTACACTAATCCTACTCACGAAAGAAGCACAGGAGTGTCACATCACGGATTGCCACGCTGGCAATCCGTGTGAGCTAAGATTTGATCTAACGGACCACAATTGAGATCCAATCATTGGAAGAAATGGAGGGACAGGATTCAAGGGAGCGTGTGAAGGACTTGACACCTAGAAGCTTCTCCTGGCAGCTATAAAAGGACTCCTTCACCCTCACATTGTCATCTTCTTTTTCTGCATTTTTCTTTAGTTTTTAAAATAGCTTATGTAACTTTTTAGTTTAAAATTGTAATTTTCTTTTAAGCTCTTGTAATTTCCTTTTATTAAGTATTGTAATCAGTTTTAAGCATTAATAAAATCATAATTTAGTTTTTATAATCTGTTTTTTCGCTTTTAAGCTTTATTACTATCAATGGTATGCTTACTGTTTCATAAGCTCATAATAAGCTCATTCTAGCTCATCCAAGTCTATAAGCTTAGATTTGAGATTTAATAAGTACCTAATCTACTGTAACCTTAAAATCAGTTGTAATACCTTTGCTTAATGGAATTTAGACTTAAGGCAGATGAGCTTAAAATGGAAGAGCTTATAAGGACTTATACTGGCTTATTTACAATAAGCCAGAGCTTGTAGATAGTGCCAATTGAGCATATTAATGCCTTTGTTTAGCTAAGGCATAAGTAAGTTCTCTTTACAATTCAAGTTTTCTAAGTTTAATTCTGTTTTTTACTTATTTGCTTAATCTGCTTATTTAGTTGCTTATTTGCTGTCTTAATTTGTCTAAAAATGCTTAATATAGTTGTTATTTGCTTATTATGCTTGGTCATTAGTCTAATATCTTAGTTTCATAATCTGTCATAAAATCATAAAAACTAAAAAAATATTAGATTAGTTTTAAGATCTTAGTATCTGGCTTATCTAAGTGTTAGAATAAGAGTAGTTATAAGTTGTTTATAATCTGGTTATTAAGCTTTGTCCATTAGTTTTCAAATTAGCAAGTTTAAATGGATTTTAAGGTAGTTAAAGGGGTGTTTGGGACTAGCAGTACTAACATGAGTTAGTACTGCTTGAACCCTTTTGTTCCTTTGTTTTGGTTTTGAATCATTTAAAGGGGTTTAAAAGTGCAGGTTTAGTGAGTTTTATTAGGACTAGTTAAGATTTCATAAGTTTTCTAGTTGTTAATTGAATCTGTGTTCATTAAGTCCTTCATTAGTTTCATTTTAAGCTCAAGTAGAATTAAGCTAATCTAGTTCACCTACTTAAGTCTACTTAGGTGTTTTATCAGTGTAGAAATAAGAATTGAAGGTCTGCATTTAAAGATTTTGTGCTTTAATCACTTTTGTGTCATTTGCATCAGATAGGGAAAAACAGATTAAGGTCATTTTCTAGCTTCTTTTTAAGTAGGTTAAAATAGTTGTTAGGTTTTCATTTTCAGCAATAAAGTAGCTTATATATCATAGTTTATAAGTTTGCATTTAGTTTTTAATAAGTAGCTTATTAGACTATCTGTTTTTAAGCTTTTAAAATTGCATTCTGTCTTTTTCAAAGTAGAGGTCAGCATTTTGAGCTTACTGTCTGTTTTCACAAGCTTTTCTCAATAAGCTCTTTGATTTCAAAATCATTTTCAAAAGCAGTTTCAGATAGCCTTTTAGTTCAGCTCTAAGAATATATAAGTTTCATTCATTAAAGTGCTTAATTGCTTGCTTAAATTTAAGCTCAAAGTGTGTCTTAAGGACTGTTTGGTTTTAAGTGTTTTTCATAAGTGCTTATTTTGAATTACTAGCTTATGGCTTATTTTGTGTGCTTATTCTTGTTCAATTAGCTCTTTAGGTTAGAATTAGCTTAATTTGTCATAAGCTTTAGCTTATTTAGTCTTTTAGATTATTAGTTTAAGAAAAAAAATAAGTAGTTAAGTAGTTTCTGTTATTTTATAAGCTGTTTAACAGCTTATTTAGGGCTTTTCATAAAAAGTTTCTTTTATTAAAAATGCTTATTTTTAGCTTATTAACAACTTTGCTTTTATAAGTTTTTGAAAATAAAAAAAAGGGGAAAGTGGAAATCGGGGGTGAGCAAGACTCGAACCCCCGACCTCAACACTTTCAACCCTTTTATAACACACACCACACACTCACTACCACTGCGCCCTGGGGTCTTTTTCGTTATACTCTTACAACATTTAACTTTTATACACATTTAGCCCTTTTAAGCCTTATAAGCTGTTTTAGCTTATTTCGTGGCTTATTCATTAAGCTGTGACATCGAGCTTATTTTTCCTAGGATCTAATTAGTATAAGCTATTTTCTGTATTTTTTCTAGAATTTTTATAGATAGTTTAGTATTTTTAAACATTTATTTTCATTAAAAACTTTAAAAAAATCATAAAAAATAGAAAAATAATCAAAAAAATATAAATCTTTTTTAGAAAATTTTCTTTTATCATAAAGTTTATAGGAAAATTAGTTTTGCTTTCGTAGGGTCTAATTTGCAAAATTTCAATTTTTAAAGAACGTGATTGATTCCCGTTCTCATTTTTCGTGTTTTAAAACTCATTTCAAATCCGTTTTTGTTCTAGTTTTCTTTAAACTTACTTTTTAGTCAATTAGAGTTCATTTAAAGAGAAAATTTCATTTTAGGTTTAATTTTGAAATTTTAGTTTTTTTTAATTGCTATTTAGGGTTCCCGTTTTGCGTTTTTAGTTAAAGTTTGATTTCCCGTTATTTGTTTTCGTGCTTAATTGTTATCCTTTGCTTATTTTAAATTGTAGAAGTAGATAATCAAAGCAATCTTTGTTTCCAATTCAAATCATTGTCCGAGCTTCAAACGTGGTTTCAATTTCACAAATCGTTGGGGGATAACGACCCGGGAATCATACTTCCCGGTTTATATACGTATTATATTATATATATTTGTGAAGATTTTCCTTTTTACCTTTGTCCTCAAGGGTAATTTGGTAATTTTCCATCATATTATATATTTTATTAATACGTGTGTTGGTTTACTACGAATCAATTTTTGGCGCCGCAGCCGGGGATCGAACCCAGAATCTTTGGATCTTATCCAAAAAATTTCCACCCGCAGCAGAATTCAACGAATCTTGATCAAACTTTGAGATCCTCGGTTAATTATAATGATATGATGGCGAATCGAATCGACGTTGTTGAATTAGCTTGTGAAGAGTATTCTCAGGAAGTTCTAGGATTTTCAAACGTGATCGCCAGTGGCAATCCCACTCCCGGATATGACCCGATAGTTTCAAATTCTTCTCCGACTCTCACTCCTTTCGGGGATAGTGATTTTCTACTTCTAGAAGAAGCTGATGCTTTTCTTGCTCTAGCCGACGATCTAACTTCACCGGAAGTTGATGAATCTTATTATGACCCAGAAGGGGACATTCTTATTCTCGAAGCACTCCTTAATAGTGATCCTTCACCACCTCCAAACCAAGGAAATTATTTGCCAGAAATCAGAAAGGAACTTAAAATTTGTGAAGCCAAAACTGCCAAATCTTCAATTGATGAACCTCCTGAGGTTGAACTTAAGGACTTTACCACCTCATCCGATAATATGGTTTTTTGCATTTTTGGAAGACAACAACAAGTTTCCAGTCATAATTGCCAAAGATTTGAGTGTCGATGAAAAGACCGCTCTCTTAAAGGTTCTAAAGTCCTGAAAGCGAGCAATTGCTTGGAAACTTTCCGACATAAAGGGTATTAACCTGGAATTTTATTCTCATAAAATTCTAATGGAAGAGGACTATGAACCAGTAGTCCAACATTAGAGAAGGGTTAATCCAAAGATCCATGATGTCATTAAGAAAGAGGTTGAAAAACTTCTTGACGTATGGAATTAATCTACCCACTCTCGGGATGTCCTTCCTTGGGTGAGCCCAGTGCACTATGTGCCAAAGAAGAAAGGAGGTTGAAACCGTAGTGACCACTGATGAAATGAGTTAGTTACCAACTAGGATTTAACGGGATGTGAGAGTTTGTGATTGATTATCGTAATTAAACCACCCACCCGAAAAGACCACTTCCCTTTGCCGTTTATGGATCAAATGCTTGAGAGACTCACAGGAAATGAATACTACTCTTTCCTTGATGGTTTTTCGGATTATTTTTAAATACCAATCGATCCGAAAATTAGGAAAAAGACCACGTTCACTGCCCTATCCGGAATGTTTGTTAAACCCGTCGCATGCCTTTTGGCTTATGCAATGCACCAGGCACGTTCCAGAGGTGTATGATGGCTATTTTCCATGATATGATTGAAAAGACAATGGAAGTTTTCATGGATGACTTTTCAGTTTTCAGAAATTCTTTCTCTACGTGCCTTTCCAATTTAGAAAAGATGCTTAAACGGTGTGAAGACACTAATTTGGCTATAAATTGGGAAAAAAAGCCATTTTATGGTGAAAGAAGGCATCGTACTTGGACACAAAATTTCAAAGAAAGGAATCGAAGTTGACAAAGCCAAAATAGACGTCATTGCTAAGTTACCTCACCCAACTACCGTCAAAGGTATTAGGAGTTTTCTTGGACATGCAGGTTTTTATTGTAGATTCATCAAGGACTTTTCAAAAATTTCTCAACCCATGACACATCTCCTTGAGAAAAACACTCCTTTCATTTTTTTCGAGGAATGCATTTAAGCTTTTCAAACCTTAAAGAAGAAATTAACCGAAGCTCCAATTCTGATTGCCCCCGACTGGACCAGCCCTTTGAGCTTATGTGCGATGCAAGCGATTATGCCATAGGTGCGGTTCTGGGGCAACGAATTGAGAAACACTTTAGGCAGAATCAAACTACACCACAATAGAAAAGGAAATGTTAGCTATGGTGTACGCTTTTGAAAAATTCCGGTCATACCTCATCATGAATAAAAGCATAGTGTATACGGACCATTCCGCCCTTAAGTACCTATTTGCTAAGAAAGATGTCAAGGCAAGATTGCTACGATGGGTTCTCCTTCTTCAAGAATTTGATTTTAAAGTAATTGATACGAAGGGAGCCGAGAACTACGTAGCCGATCATCTTTCCTGATTAGAAATAACCCATATGAAAAATGTTCTCGATCAAAGGAAAATAACGAAAGTTTTCCTCTCGAAAACACTTAATTTCATGGTGGACTTCTCATGGTGACCTAAAGTACCGTGTTTGCCGGATTATGCAAATTACCACGCGCGGAATTTTCATTGTCAAAGGAATGTTCAAATCAGCAGAAAAATTAAAAAAAAAAATTTTCAAAGATGTGTCACACACTATTATTGGGATGACCCTTTTTCTATTCAAAAACCTGTGCAGATCAATGTGATCCGGTGTATGTGTTCGGGCCAAGAACCCTGTCGACGACCTCACAGCTTGCCATAGTGGACCCCAACCGGGGGACATTACGGTGCCAACTACACCGCCAAAAAGGTTTTTGACTCCGGATTTTATTGGCCCACAATCTACAAAGATGCCCATGAGTTAATCAAAAACTGTGACTCATGCCAGCGTCTGGAAAAAAATTCACAACGTGATGAGATGCCATAAAATTCCATCCAAGTGTGTGATATATTTGATGTCTGAGGCATAGATTTTATGGGACCATTTCCGTCATCTAGAGGAAATCAAGTACATCCTCGTAGCGATCGCTTTTTTCCAATGGTTGAAAGTGAAGCCAGGGCGCTCCCCACTAACGATGCTAGAGTTGTAGTTAAGTTTTTGAAATCTCTTTTTGCCCGATTCGGTACACCGAGAGCTATTATAAGCGATCGTGGGACCCATTTCTGTAATGACAAATTTGCTAAAGTAATGTCTAAGTATGGGGTCACTCATCGTCTAGCTACCGCTTACCACCCTCAAACGAGTGGTCAAGTGGAGGTGTCCAATCGTGGGTTTTTTAAAAAAGGGGGCGTATTCTAGAAAGGCGGGTTGGAGAATAACGTGTCCTCATGGTCTGACAAAATTGACGATGCTTTGTGGGCATTTCGTACTGCTTTTAAGACACCAATTGGTTGTACGCCTTACAAGCTTGTTTATGGAAAGTCTTGCCATTTACCTATCGAATTAGAGCATAGAGCGTATTGGGCATTAAAACATGCTAATTTCGATCTTAAAACCGCGGGCGATCACCGTAAGCTGCAACTTAATGAACTTAATGAGCTTCGTGATCAAGCATACGAGAATTCTTTGATTTATAAGGAGAGGACGAAGAAGCTTCACGACTCAAAGATCAAAAACCGCATTTTCAATGTTGGTGATCAAGTCTTGCTTTTCAACTCTCGTCTAAAGATATTCTCGGGAAAGCTTAAAACCCGATGGTCTGGCCCTTTCACCATAACCGAAGTTTTTCCATATGGCACTGCAAAATTATCTCACTCTGACGGAATCCTAACTTCAAAGTTAAATTGCCACCGGACTTAAGCACTACTTAGGAGGGGGACCACACCAACAATGGTTGTCCCGGATCTCCAGACTTTCCCTAAGGACGAATGAATTCAGGGATCGAGTCAAGCTATGTGACTCGGTTACCAAAAACAAAGCGCTTCGTGGGAGGCACCCCATGCTTATCCATTTTCTATTTTCTTTCTAGCTTCTAATGTGTTGTGAGGAGGCTTGTACTCTTCCGATTCCTGTTGTGTTTGTACTTGTGATTGTTTGCAGGATTGACCCAAATTTTCTGAAGACTCTCGTGTTCGGTGTTTTGTCCTGGTCCACTCGAGCTTCCTAGCCTTTGCTTGCCATTAGTTTGGGGAAATCCGATATCCTAAAGATTATTATCGTCTAACATTTATCTTTTAGCACACTTAATAAACGGCTTAAGATTTTTGTGATACTTTCTTCAGGCTTGAGTTATGCATTCGACCTTTTTGAGTTCTAGTATGGGGTTTTTAAGTCTTAGGCTAGGAAACATTGAGGACAATGTTTGATTTTAGTATGGGGTAGTATATCTTCGATATGATCTTGCCTACTTTTACCCGTTGTTCTCACGTACCCCGTTTTCCCACCAAAATTTTCAAAAATATGAAAAAAATTTAATTTTCAAAAATAAAATAAGTGTTTTTGTCACAATTTTGACTTTCTTGCTGGGTAGAATAAGAGTAAATTTTGACCCGATCGAGCGTGTTGAGCTCTAGCTTGTTCCTTAACTTTTAGGCTAAGCGTTCGCGATTTTCGCGAAGAACGAAAAATGATAGAGTTAAGTATGAGTGGGATGCTAAACAAGGATTAGTTGGAAATCCTAAGAGCTCATGTATGTAACTTGTTGCTTTTTCTCCCATAAGCTCTTAACCGGATTAATAAACGTGCTGTTTTTGGAGATTAAACATTAAATCAACAATTTTTATGTAATATATAGCAAAAATTTTAGACTTAGTTCAAATTTATACTTGAATTTTTCAAAAAGAAGTCTTCTCTATATAAAGTAAATATAAAAAAAATGATGATAAAATGATAAAAAAAATAATAATAAAAGCTGTGGGTTGATAAAAGTTTACTACCTCTTGCCGGCTCACAACCGATGTGGTCCCATAGTAAGAATAAAAATCCGAGACTGATAAAAGTTTGCTGCATCTTGCCGGCTCACAACCGATGTTGCAGCCTTCTAAAAGGTCAAGGGTTACAATTGCATAAATGTCTAAATAATATTAAGTTTGAATTAATAAATAGATTTCTTTTTGTTAAATTCAAATATGCTTTTGCACTTTGACTATTCTATTTTATAAGCTATGTATATTCGGGAAACCTGAGAGTTTTTGAAACCTAAGGTTCGTGAGTCCCGATACTAGTCTCTGTGGGGTGTCAAAAGCCTGGTCACTTAGCCGCAAGGTTGGGATGTGCCAAGACGAAAGTCGCTACATGGGATGATCTCGCCTTTAAACTTATTATTCTTGGGTGGAACATGAAGCATAGTATGTTGCAAAAAGTTGATCCATGGTGGAAATTCATAATAGCACACTCACTTATGATATAATAAATATCGGGAGTGAAAAGTTCACAAGTTGCAAATATGAGTAATGTTAGCATCCTTACTGATATTTAGCTGTGATTTTGTTTTAAGCTTGGTTTGGATAAGTGAAAAGTCGGGGATGATGAATTTATCTTTTTTGGGGCATTCTCGGATCGAAATGCATCTTGTTCTATGATCCCTAACAGTTATGGAAATAACGAAAGTCGAAAAAAAAATATAATGAAAAGTTTTAGAAAAATGGGAATGGGGTGTTTTATAACTTATGATTTCTTAACTCTCTCTACAAAAGTCTTTGCTACTTTTCAAATATTTAGTTTGGAAAAGTTTTGAGGTATTTGGTTATAGAGCATATAATATTGCATGAGGACACGCAATCGCTTAGTTTGGGGAATTTTGATATGTGAGAAAACACATATCCGTTTTATATCAAAATAGGCCCTTAAAAGACAAAATTGTGCTTAAAATGCTTGAATATTGCTTGTTTTGTCTTTGTGATTGTGTAGGTACGGATATTGCAAAAATCTTAAGAAAACGGTCAAAACCAGACAAACACGAACACGGGAACGGAAGAGCACACAAAGAGCCGGGAGAATGCTATCAAAAGTCAACAGTGGTCAACTCAAGTCAACCTTCAGTCAAACATGGTCAACACAAAAAGACAAAATCCAAAATTACCAAATCAGTCCCTCATATTTACCAAAATTGCAAAAATGGTCCCCTAAGCCCTAACGGTGTTAACTTTCTATTAATAGAAGTTAACACCCGTTAAATTTCTTATAAACAAATCCAAAGCCCATGGCCCATTTCCTGATAACCACAACACCGGCCCAAAGCCCTTATAAGCCCCAAGTTATAACCCGGGTAAACCAAAAAGTCAAACAACCCTTTTATAAAAGAAAAGGCGCGGGAATTATTGTTATTACTGTTCACTATCTTCTTCCTTTTACCACAAGGTCAAATCAAAGGGCAATTGCTAATTAAGGGTGAGAATAGTCAATTCAAGTAGCAAAGTACAAGCTGGCAGGGTTAAACGTCATGGGAAGCTCCTATTGGTCCAAACCCAAAAGGGGAATGACACGTGGTCTGACAACAAACACAAGGGAGATGGATTTTGTGCTATAACATCTCACGAAAGAAGCACAAGGTGTCACAATCACGGATTGCCACGCTGGCAATCCGTGTGAGCTAAATCTAATCCAACGGACCACAATAGACATCCAATGATTGAAGGAATGAAGGGACAGGATCCAAGAGAGGCCAGAAGACCTAGAAGCATCTTTGGCAGGCTATAAATAGCCCTCCCTCACTCTCACATGATCATCTTCTTTTCCCGTTTTTAGTTTTAGGTAGCTTAAGTAATTTTTCATTTAAATGTATTTTTGCTATTAAGCTTTTGTAATTTCAATTTCAAGTTTTGTACTCAATTTTTAGTTAATGAAATCATAGTTCACTGTCTTTTTCATAATCTGTTTTACTTAAAAACTCTTATTTCCAAATGCGTTTGTTTATTGTTACATAAGCTATCATAAGCTCATCTTATTAGCTCTTTGAGTCTCTAAGCTCAAATTGAGCTCAAATTAAGCATTTAATCTACTTTAACTCTTAAAATCAGTTAATACCTTTGCTAGTTTAGATATGAGCTTTTGGATGATAAGCTTACAATGGAAGAGCTTATTGGACCTTACTAGCTTATCCTTGTGATAAGCTAGAGCTGTTGAATGCTCTTTGAGCACTTTTGCCTTTGTTTAGCTAAGGCTTATGTAAGTTCTTCTTTAATTTCAAGTATATTAGCTTAATAGTTGCATTTGCTTATCTTCTGCTTATCTCTTGCTTATTAGTGCTTAACTTTGTCTATTTGAGCTTATTAAACATGTTTGATCATCTGTTTTTGAGTTTATTAGTTTAGAACTTATTTTTCTTAATTTTGTCTTGAAATTCATAAAAAACCAAAAATATTATAATAGCTTGTAGTTTATAGATTTGGTCTTATTTGCTTATTGAAATCTGTTCATTAGGTTGTTATTAAGTTCATTAATATCTGGTATCTAGGTTTTATTCATTAAATCTCAATTTCACTAGTTTAAATGGATTTAGTCATGTTTAAAGGAGTGTTTGGCACAGCAGTACTAACTACAAGTTAGTACTGCTTGTGGCCTTTTGGTCTTTTAAATTTGCTTTTAATCTCTCATACAAGTCTGTTTTAGGTAGTTTTATAAGCTAGGTTAGAAGTTATTTAGGTTTTAATAGGTTAGTCTAGTATATGTTTAAGTCTGTTAGGTTTAGCTTGCATTATAAGCTCAAGTCATTTCTATTATTTACATTAGGTGTTATTAGCTTTAGTTTTGAGATTTATGAGGGTTAAAGTCAGTTCATTAAGTCTGCATATTAAGTGTCAAAGTTTTTGGTCATATGCTTGCAAACTGCACCAGGGTAAGCAAAAAGGAAAAATAGCTTTTTCATGTTCAAAAATCAGATGGTAAATCTTGTTGTTAGGATTGGATTTTGAGTTTACAGATAGGTCTAGGGTAATAGTTAATAAGTTTGAATTTGTTTTTTTTAAGTTAAACTAATTTGATTATCTGTTTTTAGCTGTTAAAATAGCTTTTTGTCCTTTCAATTTCAAAACCAACAGTACTAAGTGTTCTTAGTATAAGCTGTTTTCAACAAGCTTTTTCATTAAGCATTTGTATTTCAAAATAATTTTTAAAAGTTGTTTTAAGTAGCTAGTAGTATAAGGTTTCTAAAAATATAAGCCACTAAGGCATAAGGTTCTATTTGCTTATTAGAATTTAAGCTCAAAGTGTCCCTAAAGGCTGTTTGGTTTTCAGTCTAAGTTTGAGTGTTAAAATTTGATAATTCAGCTTATGGATTGCTTATTTGTGCTTGTTTCTAGTTTAGAGTAATTATTAAGTCTAGGATTAAGTAAAATCCAGCTTATTTAGGTTAGCTTTTAGCTTATTTAGTTTTAGAAGTTTAGCAGCTTTAAGTTTAAAGCTAGCAGTACTAACTTTTAAGTTAGTACTGCTGAGCTTATTTAAGCTTTTTCCCTCTTATTATTTTGCTCTTTTCTTTTCATAAGTTGCTTATTAGGTTAGTCTCAGATAGATAGTAGCTTTTAGCTTATTGTTAGCCTTTTGAATTGAAATTTTTTAATGAAAAGTCCAAAAAGATATAATTAAATGCTTTTCTTTTCTTTTTAAGCTATTTCCAGCTTATTTCTTGAAGTTTCAAAAATAATTTCTTTTATTAAAGTTGTTTGTTTTCAGGTTTTCTACAACTTTGTTTTTATAAGTTTTCAAAAATAAAAAAAGGGAAGGTGGAAATCGGGGGTGAGCAAGGCTCGAACCCCCGACCTCAACACCCTCAACCCTTATAAGTGCCTCACACCACACACCACTACCATCGTGCCCTGTGGTCTTTTTCATTATAACTTTACAAAGTTTAATACTTATATACGTTTTTGCTCTTTTAGCTTAATAAGCTGTTTTAGCTTATTACACAGCTTATTCGATAAGCTGTGTAACTAAGCTTATTTTTCCTAGGTCCGTCTTAGTTCAAGCTATTTTTTGTATTTGTTTTTAGAATTTTTATAATTAGTTTAGTATTTTTAAACATTTATTTTTATTAAAAACTTTAAAAAATCATAAAAAATAGAAAAATAATCAAAAAAATATAATTCTTTTTTAGAAAATTTTCTTTTATCGTAAAGTTTCTAGGAAAATTAGTTTTGCTTCCGTAGGGTTTAATTTGCAAAATTTCATTTTTTAAAGAACGGGATTCGTTCCCGTTTACATTTTTCGTGTTTTAAAGCTCATTTCAATTCCGTTTTTGTTCTAGTTTTCTTTAAACTTTCTTTTTAGTCAATTAGGGTCTATTTAAAAAGAAAATTTCATTTTAGGTTTAATTTTAGAAATTTAGGGTTTTTAACTGCCGTTTAGGGTTCCCGTTTTGCGTTTTTAGTTAAAATTTGATTTCCCGTTATTTGTTTTCGTGTTTAATTGTTATCATTTGCTTATTTTAATTTGTAGAAGTAGATAATCAAATCAATCTTTGTTTCCAATTTAAATCATTGTCCGAACATCAAACATGGTTTCAATTTCACAAATCGTTGGGGAATAACGACCCGGGAATCATACTTCCCGGTTAATATACGTATTATATTATATATATTTGTGAAAATTTTCCTTTTTACCTTTGTCCTCAAGGGTGATTTGGTAATTTTCAATCATATTATATATTTTAGAGTAAACTGCAAAAATCATCCCTGTGGTTTGTAGTTTGTGGCACTAATCATCCCTAGCCGATACTATTGGCACTAATCATCCCTGAGTAGTGAAAAACGTTCGGCAAAAATCATCCCTAAAGGGATGATTTTTGCAAAACTTTTTGTTAAACTTTTAGCAAATATCATCCCCAATAAGTTTTCTTTCATATTATATTTTATAATTACGTGTATAGATTATCCGAATCAATTTTTGGAATCGCCCTTAAATTCCGGGATTTGTGATTAAGATTCTTTCGTTTTAAGTTTGTCGATCGTGATTTAAAGAACCTTTCGTTTTCGAAAGTTACGTTTTTTTTATATAAAAAAAAAAGTAAAAAAAAAGTAAAAGTTAATAAATTATTTTTCCTTTTCTTTTATTAGTATAATTATCATATAAAAAAAATAAAAAAAATAAAAATTATCCATAAAAAAAAACAAAGTTGGTAAAAGAACACCAACAAATAATACCTTCAATTGAGGTATTATCCATCAATAAGTTCCCAACTCGAATAAAAGATTTAAAAACTTAAATTCAATTGTGTCAACTTACGAAATACGGTTCACCTTTAAAAAAGTAAAAAATTTTTAAGAGCTACGTGGAATTAAGTTTGGATTATTATGGTTTTAAGTTGTTTTTCATTATCCGTTTAAATAGATAGTTAATAAAAAAAACCATATATATATTATATATATATATATATTATAATATATAATTTATATATATATTTTATATATATTATATATATATATATATATAGTATAAATTTTCTTTTTCTATTTTGTTGGCATTGGTACTCGTTCCAAACCCAGCAACCGTAACCGTCCAACAACTGCTCCCCACGGATGTTGTCAGAATCATTTAATTTAGAGAACCTTTGATTAATCACTCCTCCTAGTCTAATGGCCTGATAAACCGGACTATGGCGGAATTGCTCTAAGCACCCACCGGGGGTTACGGAGGGGAACTGCAATCGTTAATTCTTGATATCATGCTAATTTGGTTAAAGCATGGTTTGATCAATCTTGTTCAAAACAAGCAGTTTTTTCGGGACCATGTATAAGAGGATGCACATGCTCACATACGTTATTTCAACAAGATTCAACCCTCAGATGAGACTCTCTCGGACGTCCCGAGCACATCAATTAAGTTATTGCTTTTTCCCATTCTTATCTCGAAGGTTCAGCTCCGGATTTGGTCTGAGAAAGAACTCATTCGATCAATTGTGACATGGGATGATCTTGTTTACAATATTCATTATCAAATTATTTCCTCCTTTGTAAAAAAACGACTAACTCTTCGAAATGAAATCTCACGGAAGATTTCAACAAAGATTTGGACGTATTTTACGATGGCTTATGGGATCGATTTAATGATCTTATTGCGAGCTATTGCCATACACGGATTTTCAGAAACTACGTACAAACTAGAGACATTTACAATGCTTTAGAATGCTAATGATCAAGACTCGTTGAACTCCGCTGCGGGTGGGAAACTTTTTGGGATAAGATGCCTCGTAAATGCTTAAAATTATCGAGAGTTGTAAATCCAAAGTTCGTAATGCACGATCTAGCTGTCGTTGCCAAAAGTGAGTTCGAGCTTCATCTACCCCTGGAATTTACCTGATGTTGTTGCTCTTAAACCGAAGTTTCGAACTAAGAATATGATGAAGACTATGCTTATCGACAAATGCAAAAGCCCATGGCTCCCGGCCCGTACAAAGTGGTTCGGAGCAGAGTTGTGTAACTTGTGGAGGTTCTCATTCTTATAGAAATTGTTCCCGCTTATGACTGGCAATGGGTTTTTATCGAGACAACATTACAAGAGTTAAGTGTTTCTGATAAGTGTAAAACAAAATAAATACACATATCGTTAATACCTATAAATGACCCTATTAAACCCAAAAACAGACTTAAAATGGCAAAAATATGCTTGTTTTTGTGTTTTGTATGTGCAGGTACGGATATATCCAAAATCACAAGAAAACCGTCAAGAACGGGCAAACCTGGACACGAGAAACGAAAGAGCACAAAAGAAGCCAGAGATGCAAAGCCAAAGTAGGAAAAGTCAAAAAGTCAAAGATGTGGTCAACTTTTGGTCAATCCTTAGTCAACAGAAGTCAAACCATAAAAGACAAAAACTCAAAATGTTTCAAAACAACCCTCCAAATTTTCAGAAAGTTACACAAATAGTCCCTAAACCCTTATTGGGCCTATAAACCCTAAAAACCCTACCCGGATACCTTTAAAGCCCAAAGCCCAAACCATAAGCCCAAAAACCTAGCCCATTATTTTTTTATATAAACTAAGGGACTCTAAACTGCCATCTTTGAAACTATTTTTAACCCACACTAGTAATAAACATAAAGAGAGGGGCCAATTGTGCAAATTTTCCAAACTTCAACTGAATTTAACTCTTTCAGTTAGAAACTTGGCGCCAACCATGGTTACTATTCATCCTTCGTCCCAAAATTTACCAAGCAGTCAAAATAGAGGGCAAATGGAAATTAAAGGCTAATATGGACAATTCAAGATCCCTAATACACAAGGGCAAGGTTAATTATGTCAAATCAAGAGCAATCATTGGTCTACTCAAGCATAGATCACACGTGGCTATGGAAGAAGCACAAAGGGACGTGGGTTTTGCACTAAACACACTCAGTAAACAAACACAATTGAGTCTCAAACGGATTGCCACGCTGGCAATCCGTGTGAGCTCATTAGTGATCCAATGGTGGAAAAAAAGGATTCAATCATTGAAGGATGATCAAGGGATGAGATTGAAGGGCGCGTCTAACAAACTTCAGGCCTAGAAGCTTCAGCTTAGCACTATAAATAGCAACCTCCCTCACACACATTGGAGGATCTTTTTTCTTTTCTAGATTTTAGCTTAATATAGCTTTAGAATTTAGCTTAATGTAATTTTCTTTAAATAAGTTGTAATTTCCTTTAAAGTAATGTAATCAGCTTTTCTTAGTTAATGAAATACAGTTTTAATGTGTTATAAGTTCTCTCTTTTCATTTAAAAAGCTAAAGTCAATTGTCTTAAATATTAAGCTACTACTCAAAAGCTTCAATAAGCTTATATTAAGCTCTTTCAGTCTCTAAGCTGAAATTGAGCTTAACTCACCTTAATCATACCTTAAACTTTTAAAATCAGCCTAAAAACTATTTACCTTTGCTTATATGAACTTTGGACTATTGGAAGGGGAGCTTAATTTGGAAGAGCTCCCAAGGACTTAAACTAGCTTATCCAGTAGGATAAGCTAGAGCTTGTAGCTGCCCTTCATTGGGTCCTCTTGTTTAGCTAGAGGTTTAAGTAAGTTTCCTTTTATTTTTTTTTTTTTTTAATTCATTTGTTCTTTTAAATTCAGCTAAGATTGCTTAGATTTGACTTAATAGTATTAAATGCTTATTTTCTTATCCTTATGCTTATTGTGCTTTTTGTTATACTATTAGTACTTATTGGTCATATTATTCTATCTGTTTTTAATAGATCTTAGATTTGATTTAATTCTGTCATTTTAACTATAAAAAGCCAAAAATATAGAAAGTAGTTTAGATCTTAGATTATTGCTTATTCAGTTGTTAACTCATGTTCATTAAGCTAGTTTTTAGTAGTTTATTATCTGGTATTAAGAACTCATTAGTTAAATTTTCATTTTAGTTGTTTAATCAAAAGCTGTCACTAGGTTAAAGGGGTGTTTGGAATAAGCTTCTTTGACCACATTAAGTCAAAGTGAGCTTTAGTTTTTCATTGAGTCAGTTTCAATTTCATTTAAAATTAATAGTTAAAGAGTTTTTATAAGTTAGATTTTGGAAATGAAAAGAGAATAGGGCTTATTATGTTCTTTCCTCGCCCTCCACCGGAACCACCGGATGTTGAGAAATGTTTTGAACCCGAAGCGGGTATTTTGATAACCAAAGTATTTAAGGATGTTTCTAAACCACATGATTTCATGGCCGATATTTTACCCACCCTTCCCACCCTTGTTTCAGATTTGACCTTCATTTCTTCGTTTCTCTCCTTCGGGAGTAAAGACACCATTTTTGACCTCGGCATCATCACGTTTCATAAGCCAGTGGCATGTTCAATGAAAGTTTTCCATTTTGCTCTCCTTAAGGACTAATTAATTCAGGGATCGAGTCGAGCTTGCGACTCGGTAACCAAAAATAAGCCGCTTCGTGGGAGTTCACCCCATGCTTATCTATTCTCTTTCTATTTTCTTTAATAATGTGTTGTGATGTGTTGTGGCTATTCTCTTTCGGTTTCTTGTTGTTTGTTGTTTGTTCTTGTGTATTTTGCAGGATTAACCCAACAATTTCTGAAGACTCTCGTGTCCGGTGTTGTATCCCGTTTCACTCGAGCTTTCATCTTTGTGTGAAATTAGTTTGGGAGATCCGATATATCCTTTCTCTTATCGATTCACGTTTCGCTTTGCATAATTTCAATAAAAACGGCTTAGATTTTAGTAAGATCCGCCTTTCTTTTAATCATTGAGGACAATATTTCGTTTTAGTTTGGGGTGGGAATCTATCGTTTGATGTTACCTGTCTAATTGTTTTGTTCTCACGTACCCGTTTTACACAAAAATAGCAAAAAATAAAATTTTTAAGATCTTATTATATAAAAAAAATTAAAATAATAAATAAATAAATAAATAAATAAATAAAAAAGAGTGTTAAGACAAAAAATGTAGGTTTTCCGCTGGTAAGAATAAAGAAGTAATGTTTGGACCCGATAGTCACGTGTAGAATTCTAAGCTTTCTACATTAACAATTAATGATGATCGTTTGTGCTAGTCTAATGTAGACTTTAAAACATGCTAGACTTGAAATCATTAGTAATGAAGGGACTTGTGCTAATCTCAAGTAGATTTTAAATATGCAAGTTGGATGTTTTATAGGGTAAGTATGTGCGAATTTTTTAATTAGAGATTTGAAATTGCAAGAAAAAATGAGAGGATAGTGGTGATACGAGATTAGGATGCTAAACAAAGTTTTATTGGAAAAAACTTATAGGTCTTTAATGATAACTTGTGGTTTTTCTTCCCCGAAGTTCTTAAAAAGATTAACTATACGTGTTTGTTTCTCTTTAATTTTTTAAATTAGAGTTTTACTTTAAAGTCTAATCAACATATTCAGAGAAAAAGCTTTATCGATGATGAAGTCAAACATCATTTGTAAATAAGAATTTTAGTTCAAGTCTATACTTTGGTTTTCTAAAACGAAATTTTTTCTATTTGCAAAAATAATGTGTTAAATTAATTAATTAGTTAAAAAAAATAGTGATTGGGTAAATAAAAAGGATGAAGTTATAAATCCTTAGTGTTAATAATTAATATACAAACTCCATCACAATTAAAGTTTAAAACCCCCCCATGTAGCATTTGTAGGTTCGCTCCGATGTGACATCGAAGAAAGGGTGGTAGGATGTATATTTAGGTGTGGGTATCATAAATAAGTACACGAGCTACTTGTTCGGAAGGCCAGTGGTACGGGGGTTACCGATGCCGATGTGTCGTCGAAAAGAAAAAGTGATCCGATTCCTAGCCTAATAGTGTAAATAGAAAATAATAAAGTTGCAAGAGAATAATGAGTTTGAAGGCGAGATCATCCCATGTAACGACTTTCGTCTTGGCACATCCCAACCTTGCGGCTAAGTGACTAGGCTTTTGACACCCCACAGAGACTAGTATCGGGATTCACGGACCTTAGGTTTCAAAAACTCTCAGGTTTCCCGGATATTCATAGCTTATAAAATAGAATAGTCAAAGTTTAAAAGCATATTTGAATTTAACAAAAAGAAATCAATTTATTAATTTAAACTTAACTATTAAACATTTATGCAATTGTAACCCCTGACTTTTTAGAAGGCTGCAACATCGGTTGTGAGCCGGCAAGATGCAACAAACTTTTATCAGTCTCGGATTTTTATTCTTACTATGGGCTTTCTTTAGAAGACTACCACATCGGTTGTGAGCCGGCAAGAAGTAGTAACTTTTATCAACCCACAGCTTTTATTATTATATTTTTTTTATTATTTTATCATCATTTTTTTAATATTTTATATATAGAAGACTTCTTTTTAAAAAATTCAAGTATAAATTTGAACTAAGACTAAAATTTTTGCTATATATTACATAAAAATTGTTGATTTAAGTTTAATCTCCAAAAACAGCACGTATATTAATCTGGTTAAGAGCTTATGGGAGAAAAAGCAACAAGTTACATACATGAGCTCTTAAGATTTCCAAATAATCCTTGTTTAGCATCCTACTCATACTTAACTCTATCATTTTTCGTTCTTCGTGATAATTGCGAACGCTTAGCCTAAAAGTTAAGGAACAAGCTAGAGCTCAACATGCTTGAGCGGGTTAAAATTTACTCTTATTCTACCTAGCAAGAAAGTCAAAATTGTGACAAAAACATTTATTTTATTTTTGAAAAATTTAAATTTTTTCCTATTTTTTGAAAATTTTGGTTGGAAAACGGGGTACGTGAGAACAACGGTAAAAGTAGGCAAAATCATATCGAATATATACTACCCCATACTAAAATCAAACATTGTCCTCAATGTTTCCTAGCCTAGGACTTAAAAACCTCATACTAGAACTCAAAAAGGTCGAATGTATAACTCAAGCCTGAAGAAAGTATCACAAAAATCTTTAGCCGTTTATTAAGTGTGCTACAAGATAAATGTTAGTCGATAATAATCTTTAGGATATCGGATTTCCCCAAACTAATGGCAAGCAAAGGCTAGGAAGCTCGAGTGGACCGGGACAAAACACCGAACACGAGAGTCTTCAGAAAATTTGGGTTCATCCTGCAAACAATCACAAGTACAAACAACAAACACAAAGAATGGAAGAGTACAAGCCTCCTCACAACACATTAGAAATAAGAAAGAAAATAGAAAATGGATAAGCATGGGGTGCCTCCCACGAAGCGCTTTGTTTTTGGTAACCGAGTCACATAGCTTGACTCGATCCCTGAATTCATTCGTCCTTAGGGAAAGTCTGGAGATCTGGGACAACCATGGTTGGTGTGTCCCCTCCGAAGTAGTGCTTAAGTCGGTGGCAATTCACTTTGAAGTTTGATTCGTCAGAGTGAGATGATTTTGTAGTGCCATATGGAAAAACTTTAGTTATGGTGAAAGGGCCAGACCATCGGGTTTTAAGCTTTCTCGATAATATCTTTAGACGAGAGTTGAAAAGCAAGACTTTATCACCAACATTGAAAATGCGGTTTTTGATCTTTGAGTCGTGAAGCTTCTCTGTCCTCTCCTTATAAATCAAAGAATTCTCGTATGCTTGATCATGAAGCTCATTAAGTTTATTAAGTTGCAGCTTACGGTGATCGCCCGCGGTTTTAAGATCGAAATTAGCATGTTTTAAAGCCCAGTATGCTCTATGCTCTAATTCGATTGGTAAATGGCAAGACTTTAAATAAACAAGCTTGTAAGGCGTACAGCTAATTGGTGTCTTAAAAGCAGTACGAAATGCCCACAAAGCAACGTTTAATTTGTCAGACCATGAGGCACGGTTTTCTCCAACCGTCCTTTCTAGAATACGTTTCAAACCGCGATTGGACACCTCCACTTGACCGCTCGTTTGAGGGTGATAAGCGGTAGCTAGATGATGAGTGACCCCATACTTAGACATTAATTTAGCAAATTTGGACATTACAGAAATTGGGTCCCACATCGCTTATAATATCTTTCTCGGTGGTACAGAATAGGGCAAAAAGAGAATTTAAAAAAACTTAACTACAACTCTAGCACGTTAGTGGAGGAGCGCCTTGTCTTCAACCCATTTGGATAGGTAAGACGACGGCTACAGTATGTACTTATTTCCTCTAATGACGGAAATGGTCCCCATAAAGTCTATGCCCCAAACATCAAAGATTTCACACACTTGGATAGAATTTTGTGGCATCTCATCACGTTGTGAAATTTTTCCCTGACATGGCATGATTCCACAGTTTTGACTAAATCATGGCATTCTTTGTAGATTGTGTGTGCCAATACAATCCTGAGTTAAAAACCTTTGTGCTGTGTATTGGCACCGTAATGTCCCCCGGTGGTCCACTATGGCAAGCGTGAGGATGTCGACAACTTCTTGGCCCCAAACACCATCACCGGATCACTTGATCCGCACAGGTTTTGAATAGAAAAGTGTTAGGAATTACAGATTTGATGATTACAAAACCCATAAACAGAAATGAAGAAAGAAGAAACAATGAAGGACCTAATATGTAATAGATAGATAGCTTTGTTAGTAAGCTAGAGTTTGTAACCTCCCTCTATTATATAAAGAGGGGAGGCGTCTAGGTTACAATCATCCATTGATAGCAGACTTCTCCAATTAGAGTCTGAGAAACGCATAGAGCGTGTGTAGTATAGTAGTAGTAGTTAGTTTCTTTATTATGATCAATAAAGAAAACCTTATTAGTAATGTTGATTGTGTTCTTAATTATTATTTCCGCTGTGCATTTCAATCAATGTTATATTACCCTAGTTGAGTCCAGATCTTGGATTCTACAAGTGGTATCAGAGCCTCGTGGCTCTTGATTTAGGGTTAATAAGGTTTTCGTGTATAATTTTATTTTGTTTTATCAAAAGGCATATTTGTAATTAGGGTTCCTGTAAGAAACCCTAATTCGATTAAAGATGGCAGCAGTCAGGCAGAAGCGAAGGCAGCAGGGTTCTTCTCAAACCCTAACCTCGAAGCATATGAGTTGTTTCCATCAGTACACAAGCAGATCAACAATAACCCTTATACATCTTTTGGGTTTGTAATGTCTTTGAACGATTATAGAGGTTTGGATGTTCCTACTGCTAAGCTTTTCTTAATTCCTACTGGTAAGTTGCTTACAATATTTAAAAAGAAATTACAAGATTTAAAGTAAAATTAAGCTAAAAATGAAATTAAGCTAAAATTTATCCTAAAAGCTACGTGTAAAAAAACTAGATGTGTGTGTGTGAAGAGTGAGGCCTTTTTATAGGCTGTTGAGGAAGCTTCTAGGCTTGAGCTCCTTTGCACGCTTCTTTTCATCTGAGCCATCCAATCAAGCAATCATTGGAGAGCAAATGAGAGCCGTTTGATCATTAGTGTGCACTCAAGGATTGCCAAGCTGTCATTCCTTGATGTGACAGCTTGTGCTTCCTTTGTGAGTGAGTTTAGTGCAAATCCCGCATATAATTGTGCTTTCTCCATTACTGACGTGGCTTTGAGCTTGAGAGATTAATGAGAGCCCTTTGAGATTACTTTTCTAACCCTGCCATCATGTATACGACTCCATGAATTGTCCAATTAAACCCTCAATTTCCATTTGCCCTCTGTTTTCACCATGGTTAAATATGGAAGGGATGATGAATAGTAAAAAGGATTCGCGCGTTTTTTTTATAACTGAAAACGGGTAAAAATGGTTTAAACTTTGGGAAATTGGCAATTTGAGTCCCTCTCTTTCTTTTTACTCTTTTTAGTTATAAAGAGAGTTTTAGAAATTGCAAAAAAGGTCCTTGTGGTTTATGAAAAAGGGAAGTGGGCTAGGGTTTGGGCTTAATGGATGGGCTTTTGGGCTTTTTGGTATCCGGGTGTAGTATCAAAAGGTTTTTAGGCCCAATAAGAGGTGAGGGGCTATTTTTGGACTTTTGTGAAACTTAGAGGGTGAACATGGAATATTTTTGGGCTTTGTTGACTTTGGTTGACCATGTTGACCACTGTTTGACTGAGGGCTTGATTTTTCCTTGGCTTTGCTTCTGGCTTTTGTGCACTCTTCCGTTCTTGTGTCCGTGTTTGCTCGTTTTTGACTGTTTTCTTGTGATCTTTGATATATCTGTTCCTGCATACACAAAACACAAATACAAGCATATTTTTGCCATTTTTGGTCTGTTTTGGGTTTAATTGGGTTATTTTAGGTATAAATGGATATGTGTATTTTACACATATCAGTAATCGACGGCTACGAGTATGTACTTATTTCCTCTAGATGACGGAAATGGTCCCATAAAGTCTATGCCCCAGACATCAAAGATTTCACACACTTGGATGGAATTTTGTGGCATCTCATCACGTTGTGAAATTTTTCCCTGACGCTGGCATGAGTCACAGTTTTTGACTAACTCATGGGCATCTTTGTAGATTGTGGGCCAATAAAATCCGGAGTCAAAAACCTTTTTGGCGGTGTAGTTGGCACCGTAATGTCCCCCGGTGGGTCCACTATGGCAAGCTGTGAGGATGTCGACAGCTTCTTGGCCTGAAACACATCGCCGGATCACTTGATCCGCACAGGTTTTGAATAGAAAAGGGTCGTCCCAAAAATAGTGTTTGACATCTTTGAAAAATTTGTTTTTCTGTTGAGTTGACATTCCTTTGACAATGAAATTCCCCGCGTGGTAATTTGCATAATCGGCAAACCACGGGGTACTTGGGTCACCACGAGAAGTCACCATATTAAGTGTTTCGAGAGGAAAATTTTCGTTAATTTCCTTTGGATCGAAAACATTTTCATACGGGTTTTCTAATCGGGACAAATGATCGGCTGCGTAGTTCTCAGCTCCCTTCGTATCAATTACTTTAAAATCGAATTCCTGAAGGAGTAGAACCCATCTTAGCAATCTTGCTTTGGCATCTTTTTTAGTAAATAGGTACTTAAGGGCGGAATGGTCCGTATACACTATGCTTTTATTCATGATGAGGTATGACCGGAATTTTTCGAAAGCGTACACCACAGCCAACATTTCCTTTTCTGTTGTGGTGTAGTTCGATTCCGCCTCGGTCATTGTTTTGCTTGCATAATGTATAGGCCTAAAGTGTTTCTCAATTCGTTGCCCCAGAACCGCACCTATGGCATAATCGCTTGCATCACACATAAGCTCAAAGGGCTGGTCCCAGTTTGGGGCAATCAGAATTGGAGCTTCGGTTAATTTCTTCTTTAAGGTCTGAAAAGCTTGAATGCATTCCTCTAAGAAAATAAAAGGAGTGTTTTTCTCAAGGAGACGTGTCATGGGTCGAGAAATTTTTGAAAAGTCCTTGATGAATCTATGGTAAAAACATGCATGTCCGAGAAAACTCATAATACCTTTGACAGTAGTTGGGTGAGGTAGCTTAGCAATGATGTCTATTTTGGCTTTGTCGACTTTTATTCCTTTCTTTGAAATTTTATGTTCAAGTACGATGCCTTCTTTCACCATAAAATGGCTTTTTCCCAATTTAGAGCCAAATTAGTGTCTTCACACTGTTTAAGCATCCTTTCTAAATTGGAAAGGCATGTTGAGAAAGAATTTCCAAAAACTGAAAAGTTATCCATGAAAACTTCCATTTTCTTTTCAATCATATCATGGAAAATAGCCATCATACACCTCTGGAACGTGCCTGGTGCATTGCATAAACCAAAAGGCATGCTAAAACTATTTTTATAAAAGTTACTATTCATGGCAGAAACTTATACTTTGTAAAACATAAATAATATGATAAAACTTTTAATTTCGAGATCGTGCTCGAAAGAATCGCTAAAAACGGAGCTATAACGAATAAGATACGACGTTTACGAGTTTTACGCTAATTAAAACGTAAAAACGAGTTTATAGCTGTGATGAACAGTAAAATCACTATTCACATCAGAATCATGAAAACCTAAAAATGTGATTTTATGATCACTCGTCTTACTACGAAAGCGTGGGCATAAGAAACGCGAGAAACGGACTAAAAACGACGAAGTTATGTCATTTTTGCTAAAAGGCGTAATTATAAACGTTTTTACCTTATACAATAAGATTTTTTGCAAAAACGATGTAGATGGTTGATAAGCTATATAGATAATACTGTGTTATAGTTACCAAAGTGCTATAATAACTAGGTTAATTCATAAGGAGGCCTCTCGATGGCGTATTGACGAGTTGTTGGATTTACGATTTAAAGTATCCTAGCTCCTCGTACGTCATGTCCATTGACCTCTTAATTATAATAGACCCGAACTATATGTATGAAGATAAACTAAATAGGTATTATATATGGTAGTTGTTAGACAACATACTCGAGTACTCATACGACCTATATTGGATTAGGTTGCATTCGGCGATTATCGGACGCATTTTGCGTGATATACTTGATATTAGCTCACTCGAGGTGAGTTCATAACCCCACGTTTTACATGATTTGTTTTATAAGTTTTAGGGTGAGAACATGCTTGATTATAAATACATTTACTTGGTTGATTACAAATTGATTTATGCACTTCTTTACTTGTCATGCGATGAGATACAATACTTGGTTTACTTTTTGGACGTAAACACATACTTGACTTTCATGAACTGTAAATCACTTGGAGGGTGAGCGCGAATGTTATAAAATAGATCTATTGGGGATTGACAACCCCCGTTCGGGTGATTAGCTCTCACTAGTTCGAGATCGAACTAACGAACGTTATACCATGTCGGATATGAATGGATTGGTGTCTACATGACCAACAACTATATACTAATGAACATTTACCGGTGCCATGATTAAAAGTGGCATACTACAAGTCACGTCGCAGTTTCATGACTTAGATAATCGAATCATTTCTCTTACATACTGAAACTATTGGGATATTGTGTTCCCCCCCCCCATATATAAATATCTACTAGAAACATTTTGAGTATTTGTGTTCATTATAATATCTACTTGAAACTAATTGGGATATTGTGCTCATCTATACATCTACTTGAAACTTTTTGGGATATCGTTGTTCCATTACAATATATACATGAAACATTTTGGGATTTTATAAAAGGAAATACCTATATATGTAAGGTTTATGCGTTGCAAGTCTTGTAATTAGGCGAAACTTGTAACACAGTAAACCTATATATATAGATTTTGGGATTTACATTCATACTTACAAAAACCTATGAACTCACCAACTTTAATGTTGACACTTTTAAGCATATTTTCTCAGGTGAAATAGATGTATGACATACTTGATGTGCATTGGTAGTCAAATTTACAAGATTCTTTACCAAACTACTCAGTTTTAGAGGTCTTTCTCATCCTGGATTGTGCAATGGATCATGAAGTAACGCTGCCGGAAATACATTCCGTTGCACCCAATTTTGGAGGTGTTACAGATTGGTCATCAGAGCCAAGGTGATAGAGAACTAGGTTAATTTTACTACACTATCACCACTTTCCAAACTATCACATTTTCAAATATTTATACGAAGACATACATAACACTATTGTTGCAATAGTTGGTCATACTAGATGCATACATGATTTATATACATGTTCATAGGATAGACAAACACTAGAACCTTGTTGAGGTATGGTGGGTAGCACCATAGCCTTAAGACCATGCATAATGTGCATGCAATATGAACTATGGAAGTTAGATAATCAAAAACTTCGGTATATCCAACGTCGAGTAAATTTATTAATTAGGTCGAGATGTGTACCAATTCATGACTGCATCTCAAGACAGTTCTTGTTTGATGAGTTGTGAGATGGAGCCATGACAGATGTTACACAACTCGAGGTACTTGATAAATTCCCTCGAGGATGGTTAGGACTCGTGAGGCTTTATGTGAAACAATTACGCGTAATCATAGTGGTAAGACCACTATATGAATATTTGTCTGATATGTGCAGACACACTACTTGCTTACTTGCGGACGTGACTTAGTAATATATATATATATATATATATATATATATATATATACCTTACCCTATCAAGTAGCAACTCTAATACAATTATTTATATAAGGTTTATTTATATAAATACTAGAACATTTCCTTTAGGCAAGGTGTATATAAGCCCTCGTAGGCCCAAAACTTTAAGCATATCGAATAATGATATCTTACCAATCACCCATTTATGCATGAGCGCACATTCTATTGAACATACAGTCACTTCACAACAACCTATTTCGGAGCAAGACTTTTGGGAAAATAAAACAAATTTTACATTTTGGGATTTATGAAGGAAATGGGCACCAAAGGAGAGCCACAAGGTCAACAACAGGTACAGAACAACTTACCACCACAAATGTCCACCAATGCCCAACTTCAGGCAATAATTGACCAAGGTGTTACTGCTGCACTGGTAGCACGAGATGCAAACAGAAATGGCGACGACAGCCATACTTCAGGAACGAGTGTCAGAAGGAATGAACACGTTGCTCGTGAATGCACCAACCCAGATTTCCTGAAGTGCAAACCCTTAAATTTTAAGGGCACTGAGGGAGTTGTCGGACTCACTCAGTGGTTTAAAAAGATGGAGTCTGTCTTTAGTATAAGCAACTGCATAGTAGCATGCCAAGTCAAATTTGCGACTTGTACTCTGCAAGAAAATGCCTTGACGTGGTGGAACTCTCACATTAAGACTACTACTCCGGAAGTTACCCATGCAATACCATGGAAAAGAGTGAAGAAGAAGATGACAGACAATACTGACACTGGGGGTGAAATTAAGAAGATTGAGTTTGAAATGTGGAATCTGAAGGTGAAGGGTACCGATGTGGTAACCTATAACCAACGTTTCCAAGAACTGGCACTAATGTGCGATCGGATGTTTCCAGAAGAGTCGGACAAGGTTGAGAAATATGTCGGTGGCTTGCCCGACATGATCCATGGCAGTGTGATGGCAACTAAGCCAAAGACTATGCAAGATGCCATTGAGTTCGCCACCGAACTAATGGATAAGAAAATCAGCACATTTGCTGAAAGACAAGCTGAGAACAAGAGGAAACTTGATAACAACAACCAAGCTCAACAACAACTTCCCAAGAGGCAGAATGTGGTTCAAGCTTACGCCGCTGGGACTGGTGAAAGGAAAGAGTATGCTGGAACTCTTCCATTGTGCAACAAGTGCAAGTTTCATCACAATGGCCCGTGCACTGTAAAATGTGCAAACTGCAAGAGGGTCGGTCATCTGACCAGAGACTGTTGGAGTTCTGCTGCTACTAACAATCAGAGAACCCTCACTTGCTATGAATGTGGGAATCAAGGGCATTACAGGAGTGATTGCCCCGAATTGAAGAATCGAAACCATGGAAACCAAGCTGAAGGTACCGAAGCACGTGGAATGGTATATGCCTTAGAAGGTGGAGACACCGATCAAGACCTTAACAACATTGAAGATGAGATTGAAGCTTAAAAGAAAAAGTTGTCTCGCTTTGCCTAATAAATCCTAAGTTGGAACTATCTTAGACTTTATTTCCCTAGGAGTTCTTATTGTATTTCTCTTAAACACCCGTTGTACTAACGATTTCAAAATTATCTATCAGAATCTATTGAATCATAAAAATTTCAGCCAATCTACTCAATTCTCTAAATTATTCATGTAAGTCAGTTCTTAACCACACCTTGTTTTGTTAAAACAACCTAAGTACATTCTTTAATTGCATAATCTAAGTACAAGAATACCTAAGATATGGAAATCTTAATGTTTTGTGTAAATACATGCATGTAGCCGCGGTTTTAAGGGCAAAGGGAGTCAAATGAGTCTTTATCCATTGTGTATTAGTTATCTAGGGAATATTAAGGACTAACATTAATTAAAGAGGGTTTGTGATTGCAAGTTTTTATACACTTGTAAAATATACTATAATATAATAATAATTCAAAGAGCAATTAAGAAAATTCCCTAAGGAAAATTCACTCTCAAAAATATATATAATATAATATATAATACGTATATTTAACCGGGAAGAATGATCACCCGGGTCGTTTCCCCAACGACTTGTGCAATTGAAACCTCGTTTAAGCTCGGATTATGATTTGAATGAAAGCAAAGATATTTTTATGATCTTTAACTACCAAATAAAAGCAACAAGTAAAATTGAACAATTAAAAGCAATTAAACATTTAAAATGATTAACGGAAAACAAATGAAACGCGACAAATAAGCAAGTAAATCAAAATTAAGTCCTAGAAATGCAAACTAAATTCCTAAACCTAAATTAAGATAAAAGAAATTTTTAAGAAAAAGAAAAATATTTTTTTGATTCTTTTTGAATTTTTTTTTATTAATTAAAAACTATTTAAATCTAATTAAATCCTAAAAAATAAAAATAGAAAATAATTGAAATTATAAAATAAGTAATAAAGAAAATTTTAGAAAAAGACTTACTATTTTTGGGTTTTTAGTTTTAAAGTATGATTTTCTAAGATTTTAAACTAATTAAAAAAGTATAAAAAATAAATAAAACTATTTAAAATATATAATCTAAAATTTTTATAAAAATTTACTTGAAAAAGAAAAAAGTGCAGAATTTTATAAAAAAATAATAAGCCCAATTTTTCTCTTTTTAATTAACTTTAATCAAACTAATTAATAACTAAAACCTAATTAATTAATTAAAATTATACTTAAACTAACAAAGACTTTAAACCGGAGGAATATTGGAGTTAGTCCTTAAATGACTAACAGTGTAAACTAAAAGGACTAACGAAAGAAAACTATTAAATCTTAAATGTTTACTTCTTACCCTGGGCCACCCAACGATTACAAGATAAGTCGCATTAAGCCCAAAATATGGTTGAGTTCTTATAAAGTGGCTTATTATTGAAAACTTATAAAAGCAAAGTTGGAGAACAAGTTGGGGAGAAAAACTTTAATAAAAGCACAATAAGCTGAAAACCACTAATAAGCTCTAAAAGAGCTTATCAATAAGCTGTTTACAGAATGAAGGGGTTTACCCTTGGTTTTACTAAATTAGCTGTATAAGGCTCAATTTAAGCTTAAACTTAAAAGCAAAAGGTGTTTAAGTCATGCTTGTTAATGATGATTAAGACCTAGGATTGAAAAAGCTTTTTGAAAACTAGAAATAAATTAAGCCAACTGAAATTGGTGAACAAAGAGCAAACTCGTTTTTTAACTTGAATAACAACATAATTGTAGATAAGCTAATAAGCTCATTAAGGCTAAGACAGAGGTTAAAACTTTTGCAACAATTAATAATCAACTATAATCTACTAATATCATTTCATTAAAAACCTACACTTATAAGCTAAAAAATCAAATTCTTAAATCTAATTCTGATACTGATATGTTTTTTGGATTTATGGTATTTAGATTGAATATTTAAGCTAAATTGTACTTAAGTAAATAAGCTTGGAATGAAAGATAAGCTCTAATCTATATTAATCTATTACTATTCTATAAGCTACTAAAATTTAAAAGCCTAAAACCTAGATTAACTAACCTAAATTGGACAAGAAATGACAGCAGTGGTAGTTACCACTGCTGATGCAAATTGTAAAAGGCCAATTCAAAAATGCAGGTTACCTAATGAGGTAAACCTTGCATTGACCACTCTTATTGATGTGGGGTAAAGCACAAACCCAAGTGATAAACCAAGCCTTGGGGCTGCTTGGAACAAATTCTAGGCAAGCAAAGTTTAATTGACAGATTAGCCCTGGTGGCCTGTGAGATCACACACAAATTTAAGCCATACTTCTTTGAAAATTAAAATCTAAAAACTTTTGAAAATCTGTTTTCCTATTAATCTTATGTGAATCAAAACATGACTCAAGTGTTTTGCACAAAACCCTTTGATTTATGAGGTCAAGACGCTTGATCACAAACACTCCTTTAAAGGACATTGACAGAATGACTAAGCTTTATGAATTAATGAATCCAATTGACACAAACCTAAATACCAGATAACTTATGAGCTTAAAAACAATGCTTAATCAACATGAATCAACAGCTAGATTTAAACTAGAATTCTATGAATCTATACTATGCTATCTAATATTTTGGTTTTTTAGATGTTTTATTATGACAGACATTGTAAACTTAATATCAAACTGAATTAACTTAAAAACAGATTTAAAAAACTTTGTCAATGATCATAATGAAACCAAATAAGACACATTAAGTAACTAGATAAGAAGGAATAAGAACACATAAGCAACTAAGTAAAACTAGCTAAATAATAAGCAACTAATTACGCTATAACTTAAAATTAAAGAAAACTTACAAGAAGCCTAGCTTAACAAGGCATAAGTATGCTCTTAGAGCTTTGCTACAAGCTCTGGCTTTTAAATAAGCAGTATTAAGTCCTGGGAGTCATCATTGCTAACTCCCCGTTCTTAAAGCTTTCCACTTCTTAAGCTAAAGGTAATATATAGTATTTTTAGTGATTTCTTAAGTTTATAAGTATGATTAAGTTAATTACAGCTCTAAATCAAGAGCTTATAGACTCTTGGAGAACTGAATTGAGCTTATGTGACAGGTTTGGGCTTATTGAAGCTTTTGATTAATGAGGTGGATTTAAGTGAAATTAAAAGCAACACTAAGTTTTCATTAACTAAAAATACTTTGATTACATTAGATAAAAGACAATTACAATTGATTTAAAATGAAAATTACAATAAGCATTAATCTAAGGCTACACTAGGTGAAAAAGCTAGAAAAGAAGATATCTTTGTGTGTGAGATGAGAGCCTTTTTATAAGTGCTGAGAGAAGGTTCTAGGTCATTGCTTGCATCACACGCTCCTGCCAATCCTGACTCTTCATTCCATCCAATCATTAGAGCTTGATTTAGAGCCGTTGGATCACATTTGAGCTCACACGGATTGCCAGCGTGGCAATCCGTTTGAGACTTAATTGTACTTCTTTTGAGAGTGTTTTAGCATAAAAACCCACCTAACTTGTGCTTTCTCCATTACTGACGTTGGATTATTATGAGAGTGAGTTACTAAAAACCATTTGATTAGATAATTTGTCCCTGCTCTTGTTAAGAGCTCTTGAATTGACCAATAAAGCCCTCAATTTCCATTTGCCCCTTGATATTAACTGAGTGGTGATTGTAGATGACGATGAACAGTAAAAAAGGTTTCTTCGGCCTTTTTTATAACTGTTAACGGATAAGCTTATTTTTAAAACTTTGGCCACTTGACAATTCAGTTCCCCCTATTTTGTTGTCTCAAAGGCTTTAGTATAAATAATTTTGAGGGAAAATTGGTAGATTGGTCCCTATGGTTTAGTAAAAGAGATTGGGCTAGGGTTTTGGGCTTATGATTTGGGCTTTTGGATTAAATGGTATCCGGGTAGGGTTTTTTAGGGCTTTGAGGTCCAATAAGGGATTAGGGACTATTTTTGGACTTTTCTGAAAGTTGAGGGACTGAAATGGCAATTTAGGGATTTTGTCTTTTTATGGTTGACTATTGTTGACCATGGTTTGACTTTCCTTTGACTATTTGACTGAGGGTTGACTTTTTCATGGCTTTGCTTCCGGCTTCTGTACACTCTTTCGTTCTCGTGTCCGTGATTGCCCGTTTTTGACGGTTTTCTTGTGATTTTTGATATATCCGTACATGCACACACAAAACACAAATACAAGCATATTATTGCCATTTTTGGTCTGTTTTGGGTTTAATTGGGCTTATTTTAGAGCATTATTATGATATGTGTTTCTTAAACTTATCACTAACACAATCTCCTGCCTCTTTAAACCTGTGCGGATAACTACAGTCTTCTTGTTCATATAAGGAATGACAAGTAAGCAGGACGGCTTAGAATTCTTTTTTTAGATGAACAGAAACACTTCCTTTAGCAGTTTTAGGGACGATGAACATCAACGGGGTTCCTTCGAAGGCCATTCAAATTAATATTCCTGAATCATAACAAAATATTTAATTTATAAAGAATTAATAAAAAAGAATATAATTATAAATTTTAAAAATGTCAAACAAAGTACTTCATAATGAGCATCATATAGACAGTCAATCACCTCTCCAAACCATTCAATGTTCCCTTCGATCCACTGTGTAAATGTTTCTTCTGAAAATTTATCTTCTTCTGCTTCATTCACGACTTCGTCATTGACATCTTCAGCCTCAAAAGCTGTTTGTTTTTCACCAGCAACATCTGTCCCAAACTTCTCGCCATCTCCCAGATGAAAATCATCAACATGAACGTGCTCATCTTCAAGCAACACAGTATCCTTGAAAACTCCTACATATTTCTCATATAATACAAAAACACCTACATCATTCAGAAACTGTGTATTAGCCTTTCTCATAATATCTTCAAGTTCAGCCTTTCTCAGAAGCGCTTTGTTTTTGGTAACCGAGTCACATAGCTTGACTCGATCCCTGAATTCATTTGTCCTTAGGGAGAGCAAATGGAACTGGCTTAAGAGAAAAATGAAAAGTAGAGATGCCGGGGTCAAAAACGAGGTCCTTACTCCTAAGAGAGAGAATAACAGGAGAATCCTCGGGGTAGGTGAAAAATGAGAGAAAAGTCCAAATGACAAATGTGAAAGAATTGACATCTTCAACATTTAAGGATAAAACAATTTCCCCTTGGTTAAAATCTTCATCATTCTTCATGGTCGTATCGGGCTTAAAATTTAAGCAAACATCCGGTGGTTCCGGTGCGAGACGATGGAGATGATGGGTTGTTTGATGGAATCAAGGTTAGGTAACTCATTATCTTCATCTTCGGAATCATCATTCTCAACACCTAGTGGAATTAAATCATCTGGAACGAGGAATATATCAATCTCTTCTTGAACGGGGTCACTATCCTCAACGGGGATAAGAGATACGGGAAAAGACTCGATAATTAAACTCGGATTAGCATGAACATTTTCTTATGACCGGGAAGTTGAAATCTCATAAAGCACTGTCATAAGACTAAGATATTCCTCATGTTCACGAACAATCCTTGAAGGAAGTGTTATAAGTTCACCGGCGAACTCATGGTGAAGAGGATCACTCCTTGGAGAAAAAGTAATCGAAGTATTATAGATGGATTCATTTTGTTCTGGTTCATGATCGAGAAATAATCACTTCGGGGTGGCGATGATTATGGGTGGTATCATCACTAAGCAGATTCTCAAGAAAAATTACGTCTCCTTCTGAATCGAAATAACCTTCCTCAAAATTAGAAGAAGGTAAGTCCTTAAGTTCGACCTCGGGAGGTTCATCAATTGAAGATTTGGCAGTTTTAGCTTCACACAGTTTAAGTTCCTTTCTGATTTCTGGCAAATAATTTCCTTGGTTCGGAGGTGGTGAAGGATCACTATTAAGGAGTGCTTCGAGAATAAGAATGTCCCCTTCTGGGTCATAATAGGATTCATCAACTTCCGGTGAAGTTGGATCGTCGGCTAGAGCAAGAAAAGCATCAGCTTCTTCTAGAAGTAGAAAATCACTATCCCCGAAAGGAGTGAGAGTCGGAGAAGAATTTGAAACTATCGGGTCATATCCGGGAGTGGGATTGCCACTCGCAATCACGTCTAAAAATCCTAGAACTTCCTGAGAATACTCCTCACAAGCTAATTCAACAACGTCGATTCGATTCACCGTCATATCATTATAATTAACTGAGTATCTCGAAGTTTGATCAAGATTATAAGTAATGGCCTCATGTCCTACTCGAAGGGTTAATTCACCTTCGTACACGTCTATCAAAGCACGACCGGTCTTAAGAAAACACCTCCCGAGAATTAGAGGTACTCGAGGGTCAGGTTCAAAATCTAAGACCACGAAGTCGGCTGGAAACTGGAATACACCAACTTTAACGTTGACATCTTTAGCAATACTGATTGGTCGTAAAATCGAACGGTCTGCTAGTTCTAGTGTCATGTACGTTGGAGTCAGGTTTGGAAGGTTAAGCTTTTTCCACACGGAAAATGGCATGAGATTTATGCTTGCGCCAAGATCGGCCAAGGCTAAGCACTCATCCATTCCGGGAAATTTACATGGGATAAGGAATCTGTCGGGGTCACCAAGATTTTCAGGTAACTTGTTAAGTATGACCGCCGAACAATGTTCGTTCAAAGGGGTTCTAGCCATCTCACTAAGCTTTTCTTTATTTCTGATTAAGGCTTTAAGAGTTGAAGCAAACTTGGGCATAAGAGTCAAAGCATCCACGAAACTAATTTTGAAACTCATATCTTCGAAGATTTCGTAGAATTTCTCTTTTTGTTCGTCAGCGTTTTCACGGCGCTTCTCATCATTTCGCCTTAAAGGATAAGGAATTGACGGTTTCGGGTTAGGCATCGGTGCACTAACTGGAGCATCAACTGGCTCAAACTGGATTTTGGTTTTCAACTGGGACAACCGGAGGTTGGACGTCTTCGGTAATTCCGTTGTTATTAGGAAAAACTGTGTCCTTTGTCACCTCGGTTCTACGTTCCACTACTTTAGGAGAAGAAGTAGGAATCGTAGGTCCTTGATAAACAATACCACTTCTGGTAGTAATACCCTTCAAGTCTTCCTTCGGGTTAGTAACCGTGTTACTTGGAAGAGAACCTGAATTTGAAGATGAAGCGGTATTGGAATTTATGAATTTAGAAAGCATTTTTGTTAAATTTGTCATCTGGTTTTGTAAACATTGGCCCTGATTTTGCATATTTCTCAATACAACATCATTAGACTTGACATAATTCTCAAAATCGGTCTTTAAAACACCATGAATTTGCTGAGCAGGAGCTTGATAAGGTTGAGCTTGGTAAACTGGTGGTTGACTAGTCAGAGGTTAGTACACTTGTCGTTGATAGAAGTTATTTCCACGGTTTTGATTGAAATTGGTTCCTCGATTTTGGTTGAAATTATTCCCTTGATTTTGATTGAAATGGTTTTGATTGTTTTGAATCGGAGGAAAACCAGGATGTCAGATTTGATTTGCAACCATCGGAGGTCTAGAATTGGTATTTCCTTGATTAAAGTTGGCTGCAGCAGCTTGTGAAACGTACTCTTGAATGTTGTCTCGATAAACACTACCATCGGTGGCTGGACAATTTCTATAAGAATGAGCACCTACACAAGTTACACAACTCTGCTCGACCACTTTTACGGGTGCGGGAGCTTGGGCTTTCTGCTTGTCGATAAGCATTGTTTTCATCATATTCTTAAGTTCAGAAACATCGGTTGTAAGAGCAGCAACATCTGGTGAAATTCCGGGGGTAGATGAATTCGAACTCACTTTGGCAACGACTGCCTTGTTTCGTGAATTATGAACCTTGGATTTACTCTCGATAATTCTCAAGCATTCATGAGGCATCCGTATCCAAAAAGTTTCACCCCAGCCGAATTCAACGAATCTTGATCATAGCATTCCAAGCATTGTAAAACGTATCTAACTGATGTAATTCGAAAATACGTGATGAGGGCATGCTCTAAGAAAGGACAAAACTCAATCCCCAAACTCATAAAACATTCGTCAAATCTTTGTTGAAATCTCGTGATTTGATATCGAAGATTTGTCGTTTTGAAGGGAGGAAAGATTGATATAAGGAAATTTGAAACAAGCAACCCCCATGACAAAATTGAACGAGGAGGTTCTTTTCTATCCATATCCGGGCTGAACTTAAGAGAAAATGGAAAAGCATAAGCATAATTGACGTGCTCAGCTACCGGGAATCTCTAGTAGAAGGTAACTTATTGAAATAAACGGGATGTGAGCATGTGGATCCCTTTATCATTTCCGAGAAAACTCTATGTTTGACAAGATGATCAAGACCATGCTTTTAACTCAAAGTTAGCATTGATTTCGGGAATTACAATTGCACCTCGTACCCCCGGTGGCTTGGAGCAATTGTGCCATAGTCCGGTTATCAGCCATCGGAACTAGGGGAGGATTAACAACAGGTTCTTCTAAATGAAATGGTTCTACAACAGCCGGTTGGGCTTGTTGTTGATGGTTACGGTTGCGGGTTTGAGAACGAGTGCGCATGCACAAAGTAGAAAAAGAAAATTTAAACTATATTTTTTAAATTTTTTTTTATATTATTATTTTTTAACAAACTATTTTAACGGATAACGAGAAGACAACTTAAACCAAATAATCAAATTTACTTCACGGTAGCTCTTAAAAATTTTACTTTTTAAGGTGAGCCGTATTTCGTAAATGACACAAATGGTAAGTTTTTAAATCTTTGATTCGAGTTGGGAACTTACTAATGGATAATACCTCAATTGAAGGTATTATTTGTTGGTGTTCTTTTACCAACTTTGTTTAATTTTTTTTAATTTTTTTTTATGGATAATTTTTTATATTTTTGATTTTTTTTTCTTTTTATTTTTTATATGATAATTATACTAAAGAAAAGAAAAATATTTTTTACTTTTTATTTTTATAATTTTTTTTAATAAAAACAAAACTTTCAAAAATGAAAGGGTCTTCAAATCACGATCAACAAACTTCAAACGAGAGAATCTTAATCACAAATCCCCGGCAGCGGCGCCAAAAATTGATTCGTCAGAATCTATATATACGTAATAATAAAATATATAATATTATGGAAAATTACCAGTTTACCCTTGAGGACAAAGGTGAAAAGGAAAATCTTCACAAATATATATAATATAATACGTATATAAACCGGGAAGTATGATTCCCGGGTCGTTATCCCCCAACGACTTGTGAAATTGAAACCACGTTAGATGTTCGGACAATGATTTGAATTGAAGACAAAGATTGATTTGATTATCTACCTTTAAAAATTAAAATTTACAAATTATAACAATTAAGCATTAAGACAAATAACGGGAAACCAAAATTTAACTAAAAATGCAAAACGGGACCCCTAAACGGAGATCAAAAATCCTAAATTTCTAAAATTAAACCTAACTTAAATTTTTCTTTTTAAATGGACTCTATTTGACTAATAAGTAAGTTTAAAGAAAACTAGAATAAAAACTGAGTTGAAATGAGCGTTAAAACACGAAAAACGAGAACGGGAACGAATCCCGTTCTTTAAAAATCGAAATTTTGCAAATTAGACCCTACGAAAGCGAAACTAATTTTCCTATAAACTTTACGATAAAAGAAAATTTTCTAAAAAAGATTTATATTTTTTTGATTATTTTTCTATTTTTTATGATTTTTTAAAGTTTTTAATGAAAATAAATGTTTAAAAATACTAAACTATCTATAAAAATTCTAGAAAAAATACAGAAAATAGCTTATACTAATTAGAACCTAGGAAAAATAAGCTTGAGATCACAGCTTATCGAATAAGCCACGGAATAAGCTAAAACAGCTTATAGAACTTATAAGGGTAAAACGTGTATAAAAGATAAATGTTGCAAGGTTATAACGAAAAAGACCCAAGGGCGCAGTGGTAGTGAGTGTGGTGTGTGTGTTATAAAAGGGTTGAGGGTGTTGAGGTCGGGGGTTCGAGTCTTGCTCACCCCCGATTTCCACCTTCCCCTTTTTTTATAAAAACTTATAAAAGCAAAGTTGTAGAACAGCTAAAAATAAGCATTTTTAATAAAAGAAACTTTTTGTGAAAAGCCCTAAATAAGCTGTTAAACAGCTTATAATTTGACAGAAACTACTTAGCTACTTTTTTTGGTTTTTTATAGAAAACTAAATAAGCTAGTAGACTAAAATAAGCTAAGTTAAGACTAATTAAGCTATAATATGCTAAACCTAAGCTAATGAGCTAAACAGAACTTAAAAATAAGCAAGTAATAAGCTAGAAAATAAAATAAGCTCTAGTTTCAAAACCAATAACCAAACAGTCCTTAGGGCAGACTTTGAGCTTACTTTTAAGCACTAAAATGGATTCTTACAACTAAGAGCTTAACACTATCTTAAAGTTCAACTAAAGACCTACTTAAAATAACAAGCTAAACTCATTTTGAAATCTAAATAAGCAACTAAAAAGCACTAAGAAAAAGCTACAGGCTATTCTTGGTAAATTTGGTTTTTTAACTGAAAAAGCTAGAATAAGCTAACTAAGACTCATTAAGCTATAAACTGACTACTTCTAACCTAATAAGCTATTTTAAGAACAAATTAAGCTAAAACTTAAAAGCAAAAATGATGTAGTGTGATAAACAGGATAACTAATTGAATCTGTTGATTCTACGAATACCCAGAAACAATTCTTCTAATTATCGTTGATTCGAAAGGAATACCGATAGTTAGGCAAAATTCTTGACAAAACTGCCAAAAATAAACTTTTCATATATTTGGAACTGAATAGCCATATGCATAGTACAATGGTTAAATAGGAAAATGAAAATGAAACGGGCCCTAAAAGACAAACGGGCTGAAAGTAATGCCAAAAACAAAAGTTCAAAATTCTCAAAAAAACACGAAAATGTAAATAACTCCTAAAATATGATGATTCAAGGCTCGAAACTTCCGTAACGGATTATCTTGGGCCTGAAACGGATTATCTGAGCCCAAGTTATGACATTTTGAGTAAATGGTCTTTCTTCACACGATCTTGGGCCTCCAGAAATAAAATGGCCCGTTCTTCAATACTTGGGCCTACATCAAAAAAGCTATAAAATCCTGATAAGCACTTAAATGGATTTAGAGCTAAACAGTCCCTGCAGGGACTTTTGAGCTTATTTTTAGGTAAACTCTTAGATCCTTGTAGAGAACTAGCTTATTATAGCTTATACTACTACTAAATAGCTACTCTAATCTACTTTTAAAAATAATTTTGAAACAAAATAGCTTAATGAAAAAGCACTTTGAAAACAGTCCTAAGGCTTAAATCATGCTGAGTTTTACTTTGAAACTGAAAAGACAAAAGGCAATGTTGCAGCTTAAGTTTAGATGACAAAATAAGCTAGAATTTTAAAACTAATTATAAACTTGTGAAATATGACCTAAAAGCTACTTATAATCTAAAAATCAAAAGCTAAATGCTAAATTAACCTACTGAAAATTGAACTAGAAAATGTACTTATGCCTTTTTATGTATCTGATGCAAGAAAGATAATGACTATTGCTAGAAGAGATATAAGCTAAGTTATGCAAAATATTTCGATAGATTTCTACTAATTTTAACCTAACTTATGAAAAACTAATTATCCCAATCCTAGCTTATGAATTTAGCTTAAACAGACTTATTTGAAAGTTTAGAATCAACTACAAAAGTCATAAGGCCTCAAACAGTTCTTAACTTGGTGTTATATCTATTGTGCCAAACACCCCTTTAAAATTCATAGATCCCAATTAAGTTTATGAATATGAAATCTATTGAGCACAACCTGAATACCAGATAACAAACAGCTAATCACTCACCTAATAAACCTATTTAAACAGATAATAAGCTAAATTAATAAGCTTTAAGCTACACTATTTTTTTTTGGTTTTTAATGACATTCATAAGACTAAATATGAAAATATGACTACTATACTACTAAACTCAAGAGCATCTAATCAAACATATTCATTAAGCATGGTAAAATATTAATAAGCACAAATAAGCAAGATAAGCAACAATTAAGCAATTAATGAACTAAGAAAATTAAGACAGAAAGCTTAAATGAACACTTACTTTAGCCTTAGCTAAACAAAGGTTTCAAAGGCTCAATTGAGCTGTCTACAAGCTCCAGCTTATTCAAGGATAAGCTGGTAGTGTCCCATAAGCTCTTCCATTACTAGCTTATCATCCAAGAAGCTTAATCCCAATTAGCAAAGGTTTTAGACTAATTTTAGGAGTTTAAGTAGATTAGATGACTTATATGAGCTCAATCTGAGCTTATAGACTCAGAGAGCTTGTATGAGCTTATTAGGAGCTTATGTAACAGTAGCAACAACATTTGAGAGTAAAAAAAACTTATGATAGATTATTAAAATAAAATTTATGATTTCATTAACTAGAAAACTGATTACAATATGTTGAAACTGAGATTACAATAAACTTTTAAAAACTGAATTAAAACTACATGGTATGTGCTTAATTACACATACCTTTTACCTTTAAAAACGAGCTAAAATAACCAAAAACGGACTCAAAATGCC
>BQNB010007346.1:15603-93841 GCA_026074375.1 Tanacetum coccineum | reverse complement strand
ATTTATGCTTCCCGTAGAATTTTATGTCCTTCATTTGCCTTTTTATGCTTTCCCGTAGTTTTAAGTATAAATTTCGTGCCTTTGCTTGTTTTTCCCGTAGATTTATTAAGTTATCCCGTTGCCTTTGCTTGTTTTTCCCGTAGTCTTAGAAAACCAATCAAAATCTATGTCATTCAAACATCAAATATCAAATCGACTCTCGACTTTCCATTGCATTCCTCGTTGGGGATAAACGACCCGAGAATCACATACTTCCCGGTTTCTACATTGAGATTTTTTGATAATTATCCTTATTATATATTTATAATTATTTATATTTATATACATTTAAAGGGATAGTTTCAAAAATCTGTCACCCATGATTATAATAAAGCCCATAAACCATTTTTATCATAAACGACCCAATCCCATATCAAAGGCACAATACCCTTTTACACCCAAGTCAAACGATATATTATACGGGTTAAAGTTACTGTTTGTCTATCCCCTTCCCTACCCGCACAGTACAATTGCACACACCAGGGTAAATTCAATCAGGTACACGATTGCAAGTGCTTCTAGAAGGGAGAACCTGACACCTTTGACAATTACTTAGCCACGCTGGCAATCCCCTGTATTCCCATTGGTGGATGGGACGTGACACTCAAATCAAGGGTCAAGATGATTGGATTTTTGAGGCGGTTTGATTAAAGGATTGGGGAGCGTCCTAAAGGCTAGAAGGTTCCCCTCACCCCTATAAAAAGAGGCCTTCATCACACATATGAGGTGTGTATGATTTTAGCTTAAGTTAGTAGTATTTTAGCTTATTGTTCTTAATTTGTTGTATTTTCCTTTATAAAAGCTTGTACTCACTTTTGAATATCAATAAAATTCTGTTTAGTTTAATTCAAGTTCTATTAATGTTTTTACTTATTGCACTTATGGTTTGAATAAGCTCAATTTTAATCTAATAAGCTCTATAAGCTCTCAAATACTACTTAAGCTAGCTTATACTCAGTTAAGCCTTCAAAAGCTTAACTGAGTTTAGATATTTATCTCAAAGCTCTCTCCCTTAAACTACTTCAGCTTATTGGATGATAAGCCAGACCTGGATGGGCTTATGGACACCACCAGCTTATCTTAGATAAGCTGGAGCTTTTTTGAGCATTTGATCCCTGTTTGAGCAAGGGAAATTGTGAGTTCCACTTTCTATTTCATATTTTAGCTTAAATTTATGCATTATCTTATTTTCTGCTTAATAGTTGCTTAATTGTGCTTATATCTGCTTGTTTATGCTTATTTTGCCTTAATATTGTTTATTGAATCTAGTTTATAGCTTCTTTTAATCTGTCTTAAGCTTTCATTAATTTTTAGTGAAAACTGTTTTGAAAAACCAAAAATATGCTTTTAGATCTAGCTTATTAAATAAGTTTTTAATTGTGGTTGGTGATTGTTAATCTGAGCTTATTAAACTTATTTCATAATATGTTTTTATAGATATCAACTTATTTCAACCTACATTAGTTTAAAAATGCAAAAACATGTTTTAAAGGGGTGTTTGGCACTAGCAGTACTAACATAAGTTAGTACTGCTTGGTCTCTTTTGTCACTTGAAGAAGTTTTATCAAGCTTAAATCTGAGTCTTAAAGTCAGTTTAAATTGGGTTTTAAAGTTTAAATATCTAGTTTTAGGTTTATAGGATCCATGGTTTGAATCCGTGGTCAATTAGTTTGGTAACAAAGCCTATTTGTTAAGATATGATTAGGTGCTTGTTAGTGTCAATTTATGCTTGTTATGAGTCACTTATGCAGTAGTTTAGATTTGGTTAAGAAGGAAATGGTTATTTGTATTTGAGTCATAATCTGTCATAGTTATCAAGTAGATTTTCAAAGTTTTAAAAAGTCAGATTTTATCAGTAAATTTAGATTAGATTGAGTTTGTCTTAGGGTCTGAATTTGTTAGCATAAGTTCTTTGGATATCAAGCTTCATCTATTTTTAGCTTTTGAGTTTTTACATTAGCTTTTAGTAGCTTAATTATAGGGCTGCATATAGCACTTTTCAAACTTCAAAAATCCAAAAAAAAAATAGTTTAGATAAACTGTTAGTTTTTGAGTCCTATTTCTAGCTAATTTTCTAAACAAAACTTCTTAATTTTAGTTTTTATGTGTTAATTAGAAGTCAAACTTAATCTGTTTTTTATGTTTAAGGTCTAGCTTATTAGTTTAGTAGCTTAAAAAGTAGCTTAAAAGTGCCTTCTTAGGCTATTTTGATTGCAGTTTTAGAAAAAAGCTAAAATTGGATTTCTGAGCTTATAGCTTGTTGGAATTGCTTATTCTGGGTTTAGCTTTGCTTATTAAGTTTGGATTAAGGACTTTATAGCTTATTTGAACTAAGTTTGAGCTTATAGAAGCTTATGTGTAAAAACAGTTAAGTAGTTAAGCTTTTAAGTCTTTTAAGCATTCTGTCACTTTATTCTAGCTTTTCCTAGCTTATTATTGGTTTTCAGCAAAAATTTATTTTGTTAAAAGGGCTTATTTTAGTGATTAGAAGCTTTTTCAAAAAGAAAAATAAAAAAAATGTTTTTAAAAAAAGAAAGGTCACAGGGGTCGAACCTGTGACCTCTCCTTTATAACACCAACACCTCAACACACACACTCAATACCATCTCGCCCTTGGGACTTTTTCATTAAAGTCTCAACACATTACATATTTAAGAGTCTTTTTCTAGTTTTGCTATTTCGGGCTTATTAGCTTATTTACTGCTTATTAGTTCAGCTGATTTTCAAGTTCTTATTTTTCATAGATTCTTCATAGTTTAGAGCATTTTTCATAATTTTTCTAGAGTTTTTAGAATTAGTTTAGTATTTTTAATTAATTTTCTAGATTAAAATAGTTTTTAATTCATAATAAATAAAATAAAAATCAAAAAAATATAATTCTTTTTTCTAAAATTATTTTTAATCATTTAGGATTTATAAAAAATAAAAAAATAGTTCTAAGGTTAAATTTTAATAGTTTAGGTATTAAGTCGCGTTTTTTTAGGATTCCCGTTAACGTTTTTAGGTCCAATCGTTAATTGCTTTTTGCTTGTCTTTATTTAATGTTGCATCCTCTTGTTCCACGCCCCACTCATACTTTTGATTCTTTTGAGTCAGTGAAGTAAAGGATTTAGCAATCTTAGAAAAATTCACGATGAAACGTCGGTAGTAACCTGCCAATCCCAAGAATGATCGTATCCCGGATGGTGTCTTAGGTACCTTCTAATTCTTCACTGCCTCTATCTTACTAGGGTCCACATGAATTCCATTACTGTTAACCACGTGTCCGAGAAAATGAACTTCTTGTAGCTAGAATTCATACTTGGAAAACTTGACAAACAACTTCTCCTTCTTCAGCAGCTCCAACACCAACTTCAAATGAACCTCATGTTCCTCCTTAGACTTTGAGTAGATCAAGATATCATCAATAAACACAATGATGAACTTGCCTAAATACGGCTTGCACACCCGGTTCATCAAGTCCGTGAAAACCGCTGGTGCATTGATTAATCCAAAAGGCATAACCGTAAACTCAAAACGTCCATACCGCGTCCTAAAGGCAGTCTTTGGAATATCTTCTTCATGCACTCTTAACTGATGATAATCGGAACGAATATCTATCTTAGAGAAATAACGCGAAACTTGTAACTGGTCGAACAAGTCATTGATCCTGGGGAGATTCTTGGTGGTCAGCTAGTCCAACTCTTGATAGTCTATGCACATTCGAAATGAACCGTCCTTCTTTTTGAACAACACAGGTGCTCCCCACGGAGAGTGACTTGGTCGAATAAAACGTATATCAAACGAATTCTAAGGATTACGAACTATCGAATAGGGTAGCTAATGGATATCGAATCAAGGGCTAGAAAATATAAGGGGTTTCACAAGTGCAAATAGATCCGAATTAAATGTCATAAGAATCCTTAAAAGAAAAGGATAGAGTATCTATACCGATAGGAAACGCAAACAAAAGAGTCAACAAAGTGTACCAAGACAAAAGGAACACATATCGGATAACAATACGTTTCAAGATTGATAAATGAGAAAGATAGAATTTTTTTTATACCAAGAATTGACTTACTCGAAGGAACCAACTAAATATTGTTTTTATAAAAATCATTTTAAAATAATAAAGAAAGTCGTTTTAAATATAAAAATCATTTTAAATATATAAAAAAAATAAATCGTCTTAAATATAATCTTTATAAAATTCATTTTAAACATAGTTGTCATAAAAAAATCTAGAGACAGTTATTTAACGGTATATCGCATCCTACCATTATAAATCATTTTATATATACGTTTTATAATAAAAAAATAAAATTTATTAACCATTAAAAAAATAGTTTCATATCTTATTTGTAAAGACCATTTTAAACATATCTTATTCATAAATATCATTTTAAACATAGTATTGACAGTCAACGTGTATCACATCGTTTTATAAAAATCATTGTAAACATAGTTTTCATAAAGAGACATTCACATAAAAGCGATGCCATAACGTATTAATAAGATCATTTCAAAAATAGTTTTTCCTAAACACCATCAAGATATACTTCAAAAGAATTTTCATAACTCGACATCAATATAAATATATTACTAAAACAAAAGACATCGTAATACCAATAGGGATTGTAAAATACCGTAAAGACTCTAACACAATTTTATTGTTTGAAAGCGAAAGAAAATACCGGGAACCATATAGTGAGAATAATAGGGAGGCGAACACGCACAAGAGAAATTCATACAAAGACATTACAAACCAAAATGGAAGAACATGAAGACTCATCCGTACTCACGATCAAAAGAAAAACCATAGAATAACGTCGGTACTAACATGTCGCAACATGTTACGAAAACCAAATGATATATAAAGGACGGAGTAATGATCCACACTAATATGTTAGGAACAATTAGTGCTTAAAAGAAATTTTTGATACTCATACGAGTAATCGGTACCACGTAAGAACCAATGAAACGTACCAATATCCAAAGAAGCATATCCGAACAACCAATATTCATCAAGACGCCGAATAGAAAAGTTAGATCATCCATACCGATATGGTACGAACAAGGAATGCTAAAATGAGGGTTATATATTTGAACGAATAATTGAGCAGACGAACAAACTCAATAATCGTAATAATAGGAATAACAAGTATCCGGGGTATCCGCAAACGATAGATATGAGGGAAACTTACCAACTATGAAACTATTTATAATACAACTGCACATAATATAGCATCTTATACTACCAACTAACAAGCAAACACTGATCAATGCAATCATGGTCACAAGTCTACATGTGTGATGCCTTTATAATTATGTTGGCCACCCATAATTATAACCACATCCTTTCACATGTGTACTTATTTCCAAGACTACACATCTCAATGATAACACACATATATGCACATATACCACATTGCACATCTAACACGACTCTAATATTACACAACTACGATGCTCCATCAAAGAAACACTTATTTATGTAAAACTAAAATCGTAAATGAAAGAAAACAAAAGCCTCATAGTTCTCGAAAATACAAAATATCCGAAAGGAATCATCGATAATAGCAATATGTCAAGGTAAATGACGGAATAAGCTTATGTTGGGCCTCGCTTGGGTTCGACTTTGCTTTCGTAAAAGTCACCCGATTTTGCGGGTCCAGGCCTACTACGAGCATCTGACAGGAGATCTAAGTCGACCTCCTTCTCCGACTCTTCAACTACCCTTCCTCCTTCGGTCCCTCGAGAGGCTCCTCCTTCGGTCCCTCGAGAGGCTCCTCCTTAATTGGCTCCTTTTTTGAATCTTTTGATATCGAGTAACTCGTAGGTCAAAATAAAACACAAAGAAAAGCAAGAATACAAAACACCTAGATAGCTAAACATATAGATCCTATTATGCAGCTATATAAAGGACTCCAATGTTATGGTCTAGGTCAAACCACCTACTTCTCTATAACCAAAGGCTCTGATACCAATCTATCACAACCCGCCAAGACGAAAACACGAGGCGTAACTTAATGGGTATCATCATAACACAATGGTGCCAACAATAGAGAAAACTACATGCACAAAACAAAACATAAAGGGACATAAAGTGTCATGACAACACCTTAACATAAAAGAGTCTTGCATTAATGAAAAGGGTCTCATTAATACAAAGACATAACATGTCTCACAAACCTAAGAAATCAAACAACATTCAAGAAAAATCCATAAAACAAGTACGAAACAAAAATCAGTAGATAAACTCCATATGCAATCCTAAGGTATCTTTAGCCACTTTTAGCTTCAAAACCCCCAACATGCTCACCTGAAAATGATGCTTAAAACGTCAACACAACGGTTGGTGAGAGTCATAGGTTTACGACACACAATTCAAGCTTTAATTCAATTACTGTGATTAATAAAAACAGAACATGGCAGGACAGTTAAGCTAACTATTATACAGGCTAACATGCATACGTACAAATTGACCATAACTAGGACGGAACGTGTCCCCCGATCCAAGCCACAAAGCATGTCTCACAATAATGGGTAGGAACGTTACCCTCGATCCAAAGCACACAACATTTGGGTAGGAACGTTACCCCCGATCCAAAGCACACAACATTTGGGTAGGAACGTTACCCCCGATCCAAAGCACGCAACATTGGGTAGGAACGTTACCCCCGCTCCAACAACGCAAACATTTAGCACATAACATATAATAGCTACATAAAAGTCCATGCGTCAATTAAACCACATAATCAAAGCAATTAAAATATTTCAAAACCATTTGCATCATTTCCGCCCCAAGAAAATAATTTAAACAGGGGCTATGAAACTCACCTGATGCACAGCTACTTCACAATATCATTGACATCAACTAAACACAAATAAAACCCATGTTACACGCGATTAGGCTAAATGCCCAAGACGATGTAACTATCAATTGATGGACTACTAGGTTTATATTATGATTATAAACCCCTTACCATACTTCTCATAACTTACATATACTCTAAATACCTTTAATCATTTATTCTTGTTTTCTAGTTTTTCGGCAGAATTTTGTAGTCACTTTATGACCATAAATAAAATACTAAATCACCAAATTAATTTTTCTCCTTTCATTCCCTACCTTCCCAATGGGTTATGAACTACTGTAATTTTTTAGAAAAAATAATATTAAGCCTAAGTATTTTATAAAAATTCAACATCACAAAGTACTCAAATTCGGATCTGAATGCACACTAAAAAGTTTGATTTTTCAAAAAAATACTTAGACAATGAATAAATACTTGTGCTTTGAGCTGGAGTTAATAAACACATAACATATGAGCTCTGATTTTTCCTAAGCCTCAACTTAACTTTTAAGTAGGGTTTTTACTCCCCGAAATCAGACCCAAATCTGACCCGAATTTACTGTTTTGATAACGTTTCTTGAAAAAATTATTTGACTAACTTCCCGACCTCAAAACATTTCGAGGCCAGACGTTTTGGAAACTAGACTCACTGAACTTCAATTTAGGAATAAGATTCAACCCAAAACTCGTTTTTATCATTGAGATATCATTCAATCAACACGACCCAAAATTCTGCCAAACCCTAACTTCCAATCTAACGCGTTCTAAACTAAACCGCTTACACCAACATGCTCTAAATCGAATCCCGAACATTCCCATATAGTTTTATATCATTAATTTACAGAAAATTTATGAACCCTAATTATTACATCAATTAAAGTTACTAATTAAAAAAAGATTCAACAAAAACTTAATTGAAAACATACCTAAACCTTTACTTGATTACACTTGAATCACCACCTTGGTTCTTGATTAATTTTTTTTTCTTTTCTTGATGGAATCGGTCGAACAAACAAAAAGAGGAGAGAAAAGTGATTTAGGGATTTATTGATCTTATATTTATACTACCTAGAATCCTAATTGTAATCAGATTTGTTTCATTTTTTTTCTTTATAACTGATCCAACCAACATCCCCTTTTTTTAAAAATTAATTTTTTTATTTATTTTTCTAAAAAATTTTGTTCTCCCCCCTCCTATATATATTATATATATATTTTTTTAAAATACAAAACTATTCACTACTTATTTACCTTAAATACTTAAATAAATACATAACTTAAAATAAAACACTTACACTACTTATTATTATTTTTCCCCAAATTATTATTTACTTATTACCTCATAAATAAATTATAAAATCTCAATTTACTAAATAATCTCAACTCGAAACTTAATGATACATCCTTCTTTAATTTTACTGACGATAAAATAACAAAAATCACTATACTTCCGAAATCACTGTCACATATGAAATGAAATGACTAAATCATTCATTTCTACTATCACAAACACTTATAATAGCACGAATATCATAGCATACATATCGTCAATTCATCTTAAGCACATAATACCAAACTCATAAAACCAGGCAAGTTAACACTAATGGTTAAACTAACCTCGCTAAATCACGGTTGTCACATTCTTGTCATATACCTACTACTTCTAAATACAAAACGTCCATTTAGCAGGGTGTTCACAAGGATTCAGACCCCGGACGGGGTTGTCAAACCCAATAGATCTATTTAATGCATTAGCGTTCACCTCACAAGGCGATTAACGATTCATGAAATAAGGGACTTCGACAATAGCGACTTATGCAGAAACATTCTCATAATTGGGTCCAGCATACCATTCCTCAACAAAATGAAGAGTTTTGTCGATCTTGATTTCATCCAATGGCACATGCAGATTAGCATCCGCTAAACACTTCTTCAAATTTGACACGTGGAATATGCCATCAACAAAATTATGCCAAACCCTAACTTTCAATCTAGCATTCATCATAAAACTAACGCTTACACCCAACATGCTCTAATACGAATCCAAAAATTTTCCCATATAGTTTATATAAACATTAATTTACTGAAAATTTCATTGAACCCTAATTTTTCATCAATTAAAGTTACTAATTATAAAAAGATTAAACAAAAGCTTAATTGAAAACATACCTAAATCTTTACTTGATTACACTTGAATCACCACCTTGATTCTTTGATTAAAAAATATATATTTTTTTTTTTTCTTGATGGAATTGGTTGAACAAACAAAGAGAGGAGAGAAAAGTGTTTTAGGGATTTATTGATCTTATATTTATACTACATAGATACCTAATTGTAATCAGATTTGTTTCTTTTTTATTCTTTCTTTATAACTGATTTAACCAAAATCCCTTTTTTTTAAATTTAATTCTTTTTTATATTTTTCTCTAATTTTAGTTCTCCCCCATCCCTATTTATATTTTATATATTTTAAAAAAAATACAAACTATTCATTCTTAATTACTTAAATACTTAAATAAATACATAACTTAAATTAAAACACTTACACTACTTATTATTATTTTTTTATACCAATTTTTATGAGTTTACTTATTACTTCCATAAATATATTATAAAATCGTCATTTACTTTATTAATCTAACTCGATAACTTAAAGATACTATCCTTCTTCAATTTACCGACTATAAAATTAGATAATCACTATACTTCACGAAATCACCATCACCTACGAAATGAATGACTAAATCATTCATTTTTACTATCAAATAAATACTATATTGCATGTAATCATCATAACCCTTATATCGTCATTTCATTTAAGCACATAATGCCAACTCATTAACAACCCATGCAACGTTACAATATGGTTAAACTAACTCGCTAAAATCAGGTTGTCACAGTTATCTTCTTTACGGAAACTTTTCATCTCGATATTTCACTTGTAGGTTCAACAGCACTGGGCAACAACTTTTCGAGGATACTTAGCTTTCTTATGCGTTTCCTCACGTTCCCACGTGAATCTCAGGGCCACGCTTTGAATTCCAAAGAACTTTCACAAGTGATATCTACTACGCTTCAAACTCCTAACCTCACGGTCCATAATCTCTATGGGTTCCTCAACAAAACGAAGAGTTTTGTCGATCTTGATTTCATCCAATGGCACATGCAGATTAGCATCCGCTAAACACTTCTTCAAATTTGACACGTGTGTATATGCCATCCATCACTACTAATTACTTGGGCAAATATTAATGATAAGCTACAGGACGACCATTTAAAGATTTCAAATGGTCCTACATACCTTGGTGCCAACTTACCTTTCTTTCCAGAACGTATCACGCCTTTCCAAGGCGATACCTTTAGTAACACTTGATCTCCAACCTCAAACTCTAGTGGCTTACGCCTATTATCAACATAACTCTTTTGACGATCTCTTGCAACTTTGAGGTTTTCCTTTATCAAGACTACCTTATCAGTCGTCTCTTACACTAATTATGTTCCAATCAATCTACTTTCTCTAATTTCAACCCATAGGACGGGCGACCTGCATTTCCTTCTATACAGTTCCTCAAACAAAGCACATCGAATACTCGAATGGTAACTATTATTACAAGAAAACTCAGCATTAATGGTATGGTGTGAACATCCAACTGCTCCAAGGGTCGATCACCCACACGCTCTTAACATATTTTACAATGTCTGAATTATACGCTCACCTTGTCCATCCATCTGAGGATGATGAGCCGCACTCATATCCAAACGCGTCCCTAAGGCTTTCTGTAAATATTGATAGATAAACATTGAAGTAAATCTTCCATCACGATCTGAGATGATTGATGCGGAGTTCTCCATGCCCTACTACTATCTCATCAATATAAAGCCTCGCTAACTTCTCTATCTTGTAATCTTCTCGTATTGCCAGAAAATGGCTGACTTAGTTAGTCTATCGACTATCACCCAATTCGTATCATACCCACTACTTGATCTCGGAAACCTTGTAATAAAGTCCATAGTTATTCTATCCTATTTACCACTCAGGCATACTATAGTTGTTGCCATAACCCCGAACGGTCTTTGATGGTTTTTAGCATTTCACCTGGTTAAACAAGTCAAACAATTGCTAACATGGGTAGCAATATCCTTCTTAACTACAATGGCCACCATACTTTTCTATTGAAGTGTCATAGCTAAGTCTTTTCCCTCCTGAATGTTTCAACGTACCTTCGATGCATGAGCTTTTTTTTTTGGGCTTTTTTTTTTTTCATTATTTTTAAAATTTTAATGTCCTTACAATCACTATTAATGGAACCCATATAAAATACTTATACTCACTTTCCTTCCTTCCTTTCCTTTAGTTGGTCCAGTCTCGCAGCATTTATGCTATCGAGTTCTCTACCTTAGACGCCTCACACTTAGAGCAGCAATATCTTGTCCTTAACACTTGACTAATATTCATGGACCTTGCGCGTACTCGTCTTGGTTTCACTCCCTCTTTTCTATTTAATGCATCAGCCACTACATTCGTCCTTTCTCGGATGTAAGAATCTACACTCATTGTTACTGAAATTACTCAATCACCTCTTTTGACGCATATTCAACTTTCTATTTTGGATCAGTATATGTGTTGAAGACTCTTTTGATCCGTATAAATGACACTCTTTGTTCCGTACTAATGTATCTAAGTCTTAGAGCAACTACTGCTCCAACTCTAGGTCGTAGTGTTGTATAATTTGGATCTAATTTTCTTGAGGCATAGGCGATTACCATGCATCTTTGCATAGTACACAAACCTATTCATTGATTCGACGCATAGCCAGTAAACTTCTAAACTTCATTGGGATCCATCTACGGCAATGACAATATTGGTGCATTTCACAAATTGTCCTTTAACGTCTGAAAAGCTTCCTTTTGTTCCTTGGCCCACTCATACTTCTGATTCTTCTGAGTCAGTGAAGTATGGGGTTTCACAATCTTAGAAAAATTCATGATGAAATTATAATAGTAACCTGTCAATCCTAAGAATGATGTATCTGGATGCGTGTCTTACGTATCCTTCCAATTTCTTTCCAGCCTCTATTCTTACAGCGTCTATGTGATTCCTTTATGTTATCACGTGTCTGTATGTGATTAAATCACACATACCTATCACACCTCCACCCTTTTACCTATTAAATGAGCTAAAAAGACCAATAATGACCAATAAATATAGAAAAATATATTGTATTCGTTTGTATTGTGAATTGTGTCTTGCAGGTAACGGATATTGCACAAAAGAACAAAAATGAAGCAAAACGGATAAAACCGAGCACGGGAATGGAAAGAGTGTAAGAAATCGAAGCTAAAGATGAATTTATCTTAAGTCTTAACCAAATCCAATCCCATTAATCCTTTAACCCTAAAATACCCTAAAAACTGTTACAAAGTTAGTCCTTGGGGACTAACATCATTAGTCCTAACCAATTACACCATTAGTCCTTTCATAACTTTCATTAAAATCATTAAACCCTATAATCCTTATACCTAGCCCAAATACCATTTAACCAAGCCTCAACACCAAAAACCCAGTCAAGGAGTCCACTCTCTATAAACTCCACTAGTCATAATATTAATATTTATCCTGATCCCTTGCCCATCCATTTTCACTTTCACCACACACAGGGTAATTCAATCCATACACACGCATCAAAGTCCTTCTAGAAGAATGTTCTGACACCTCTGACACTCTCACTTAGCCACGCTGGCCAATCCTCCATCAATTAATTGGCTATTATGACGTGCACATGATCCAACGGCTTAAAAGATAAGGATTTTGAGGCGGTTTTATTGAAGGGCTTGGATTGATTGATGAGGAGCGTCCTAGAAGGCTAGAAGGTTCTCCTCTCCCTTATAAAAGGAGACCTCCACACACAGATTGAGGCGTGTAGGATTTTAGCTTAAGTTAGTAGTATTTTAGCTTATTGTTTTCAATTTTAGCTTATTGTCCTTAATTTGATGTATTTTCCTTTTTAAAAGATTGTACTCACTTTTAAATATCAATAAAATTCTGTTTAGTTTAATTCAAGTTCTATTCATGTTTTTACTTATTGCACTTATGTTTTGAATAAGCTCAATTTTAATCTAATAAGCTTTATAAGCTCTCAAATACTACTTAAGCCAGCTTTTACTCAGTTAAGTCTTCAAAAGCTTAACTAAGTTTAGATATTCATCTCAAATCTCTCCCCTAAATTTCCTCAGCTTATTGGATGATAAACCAAACCTGGATGGGCTTATGGACACCACCACCTTATCTTAGATAAGCTGGAGCTTTTTAAGCATTTGATCCCTGTTTGAGCAAGGGAAATTGTGAGTTCCATTTTCTATTTCATATTTTAGCTTAAATTTATGCATTATCTTATTTTTTGCTTAATGGTTGCTTAATTGTGCTTATATCTATTTGTTTATGCTTATTTTGCCTTAATATTGCTTATTGAATCTAGTTTATAGCTTCTTTTAATCTGTCTTAAGCTTCCATTAATTTTTAGTCAAAACTATTTTGAAAAACCAAAAATATGCTTTTAGATCTAGCTTATTAAATAAGTTCTTAATTGTGGTTGGTAATTGTTAATCTGAGCTTATTAAACTTATTTCATAATATATTTTTATAGATATCAACTTATTTCAAACATAAGTTAGTATTGCTTGGTCTCTTTTGTCACTTGAAGAAGTTTTATCAAGCTTAAATCTGAGTCTTAAAGTCAGTTTTTGTTTGGATGAGCAGGATCAACAAAGCCTAGAGGTTGATGGACATACACCTCTTCTTCAATAGTGCCATAGAGAAATGCACTTTTAACATCCATTTGGTAGACAGTAAATCCCATGTATGATGCAAAGGCTAAAAATAACCTAATTGCCTCAATTCTAGCAACAGGTGCAAAAACCTCATCATAATCTGTACCTTCCTCCTGTCTAAACCCTTGTGCTACAAGCCGTGATTTATTTTTCACAACAATACTTCTCTCATCCCTCTTATTCCTAAAGACCCACTTTGTGCCAATTACCTTTTTCCCATATGGAAAATCAACAAGTACCCAAACCTTCTGTAGTTTGAACTGAAGCAATTCCTCTTGCATTGCTTCAACCCAGCTTTCATCTTGTAAGGCTTGTGATATAGTCTTGGGTTCTTCTTGAGAGAGAAAACATGCAAACAAACAGTTCTGATGATCCTTGTGATTTGTTCTATTCTGTCTGTGAATGTAACTTACCAAGGCTTGTTGTGCTGAAGAAGCCTTTTGAATCTTCCCTCTTGTTTGAACTGCTGATGTAGGATCTCCTAGAATTTGTCCTTTTGGATGATCCTTATAAATTCTAAGTGTGGGAATAGGACTAACAACAACGGTGTTATCTATGTTGTTGAAATCAGCCATTGCACCCTCATCATCATCATCATCATCATAAGCTCCATTGAATATTCCATCATTTGGGAGAGTATCAGAAGCATCTTCCAAGTTAGGCATATTTGGATCAATGGGTAAATCAGCATTAGGGAGAGTAGATGCATCAATAGGTATTTTGCCTCCAAGATAGACAAATGATGATTCACCAGCATTTGCACCTGTAGGAGTACTAGCAGCACTAACATATGGTGTGTTAGACCTATCAGTACTAACAAATGGCCTATCAGTACTAACAGATGGTCTATCAGTACTAAGTGTGTTAGTACTGGTAGCCTGAGCTGCCTTCTTTTGAGATGCAATTTTCCTCTTTTCTTCTTCAAAGGCTTGTCTTGAAACATCATCCATAGCTTTAGCAGTCAATTCCTGAGTAACCATCTTCTCAAGTTCATCATGCAAGACTTGTTCATCTTCTGGCATCTGATGTTGTCCTTCCTTATCAATAACATCTTCTGAATCTTGTATATCCTTGTCTGGAGAAGCATTTTCAGAAGGTTTTTCTTGTGCAACCTGAACAACATCCTTTACTGGAATCCTTGTCCTATGAGGTTGTAGTGGAAGCAGTATGTATTCCTGAGTAGGTCCTTTATCTTTTCCTGATGAACCTGCAACATAAGAATCTTGTGTACCTGCATCCACATTAACCTGATTTTCTACACTAACAGGAATATAATTCATTGAATTGGTGAGAAAATCAAGATCAAACATCCAATTAGGACCAGTTCCTGCCACATTTGGTTGATCTTCAAGAAAATTGATGTGCAGATTCTCTTCTACCCTTTTGGTCCTTTTGTTGTATACTCTAAAGGCTTTACTAGAGGTAGAGTATCCAAGCAAATAACCTTCATCAGATTTTCCATCAAATTTGCCCAAGGAATCTAAGGTGTTCAAAATAGTCAAGGAGCACCCAAAAGGTCTCATAAAACTAATACTAGGTGATTTACCTATTAATAGTTCATAAGGTGTCTTATTTTGAGGTTTGGTCACTAATACCCTATTCAGTACATAGCAAGCAGTATTAACTGCCTCTGCCCAAAATGGGATAGGTAAAAGTGAGTCTGCTAACATAGTTCTAGCTGCCTCAATTAGGGTCCTGTTTTTCCTTTCTGCAACACCATTCTGCTGTGGAGTTCTAGCTACACTAAACTCCCTTTTGATTCCTTTCTTAGCACATAATTCATTTCTTAGCACGAATCATTCATAGCATGATTCTTAAACTCTGTCCCATTATCACATCTAATGACATTTTAAGCAATTTACTGTCCTCTCTCTACAGTTTTCTACAGCTATGATAAATAAATAACAAAGGATTTCAGATGTTTCATCCTTGGTAGCTAAGAAAAATACCCAACTAAATCTGCTGAAATCATCAGTCACAACCAAGCAGAGTACTTTATCTTTTAATTAACTTTTCTACTCATATACAAGTCCAAATAAGTCTATAAAAGTAATTCTAAGGACTTTCTGATGATTCTTTTCTAACTTGGCCCTTACCGGAGCCCTTATGTTCTTCGCCTTCTTGCATGAAACACAAGTGTGGTCATTCACAAAAACAATAGAAGTAAACCTATAACTAGGTGACCTTTAACAAGTTTATTTATATTTTTGAAATTCACATGACCTAATCTTCTGTGCCATATTTTAGACTCATCTGTTGTTGCATTTGCATATAAACAAGTTATACCTCCAGAAGGATTACACATCATCCTTTCTAGGAGCTCTAAGTACAACTTGACTTTCATCAAGAATCTTAAAGCTAGGAGACAAGATAAGGCATTCAGACTCAGTAAAAAGAACACTATTTTTCTTGTCACACATTTGTGAGACAGAGAAAAGGTTAAACTTAAGTTCATCTACAAAATAAACATCATCAAAGTCTAAATTAGCAGTTTTGATTTTACCTTTACCCGTTATTTTACCTCCTTTGGGATCACTTCCAAAAGCCACAAAGCCTCCATTGAAATCTTCATAGTCCTGAAGATAAGCTTTGTTGCCAGTCATATGGCTAGAGCAACCACTATCCACCACTGCATGATCCTGTAACAAGATCTCTGGATTGCCCTGCACAAAAAGTAAGAGAATTAGTATCTCTTAGGGATCCAAGCCATTACAGACTTGGAAATCCCTTTTGGGTCAACATACTCAACCTTCTTGAGCATGAATGATCTACTGTCTTTGGACACATGATCCAAGTAATTTCCCTTAGGCCTCCAAACCCATCTTGACTTTTTAAGGTCAGTATCCATCTTACCCTTACCAGTATTAACTACTGCTCTTGTCCCAGCAGTAGTCATATTTTGAACCCCAAAAGTTTTAACATCTTGTTTTAAGTCTTTGGGTCTAAAAGCTGGTTTTGTGTAGTAAGACCTCTTGATAGGTGAACATGAGCCTTTTTGGTCTACATTGTCCATTCTTGGGTAAATAGGTCCTGTAGCATAACAGTCTACAACTAAGACTTAGCCTAGAAAAGTTAAACAAAAAAACAGACTAGCATTACTAACACTTAGCCTAGCAGTACAAACAGGCCTAGCAGTACTAACACTTGGCCTAGCAGTACAAATAGGCCTAGCAGTACTAACACTTAGCCTAGCAGTACTAATACTTGGCCTAGCAGTACAAACAGGCCTAGCGGTACTAACACTTGGCCTAGCAGTACAAACAGGCCTAGCCGTACTAACACTTGGCCTATGCAAACCTGTTCTTGTTAGTACTCCTAATAGGACAAAAGTTTTACTTAAATTTGGGTATTTTTAAAAGTTTTGATGATTAACTCTTTTAGTATTATCCCATACTGGTTTGCCTTCCCTTTGACCAGTATTAACCACATTTTTTAGCTTAGGCTCTTGACTCTTTTTGTCATGAAAAATAGACAATCTTTTGATCAGAAGCTCAGTACCTGTTTACAAACAAAAACAAGGCTTTGACTTTCCTACTAAACTAATTCCTTGTTTCTGGAGAATTTAACCACTTTCTCATCTCTATCGTTAACTGTTGTGAGACTCAGTTCTTAACTATTGTGCACTTCATTTACCTTCATCATCATCTGAGTTCCAATCCTCAATGAGACTTATCTCTGTCAATCTATAGGCTTAGACACAACTGACTCACTGGCTGACTTAGGCTTTATAGTATTTGCAACATTTGTTTGACCTGTCAGTCCTCACTTGATTTTAGTATTAAGCTCAGTATATTTTATGACTCAATGATTTTATTCCTAATGGCATATTCATCTAACCCTGCAAATGATATATCGGCTCTTAGGGTTAAAAATTTCCCTGTTATGGGAGGGGGAACAGGTTTATACCTATTCTTTGAAAATCTATCATTTTTTGGTGTGTTCTCTTCATCACTTGATCTAGCATAAAAAATACTCAAACTATTCTCACTATCAGTTTCATGATTGCTACTTAATTCATTTAATTGTGTGACATATCCTAAACCAGCTTTATCTCTAGCACTTATTTGATTGTTAAGTATTTCATCAATATTCTTGTCGATTCTCCCATTTTGCAATCTATCTTTAACACATCTCTTCCTAACAACCTTCTCTAATTCCATATTTAAGTTGTTAATTTTTATTTCTCTACATTTAAGCTCATAGTTTTGAAATTCATATTTCTCACCCCAAGCCAATTCATTCTTTTCATGTCCAAGAATCCTAGATTCTAGTGACTCTATGGCTATCTCATAATCCTTGATTTCTAGTTTTTGCTTGTTTATGTTTTTCTTTTTCATAGCAAAGTTCCTTTTTTGAAGCGTTTTAAATGATCAAGACATTGTTTAAGAAACATTTTGGTTACCTCATTCTGTCAAAAGACTTGATGAGCTTGAAGAGGAGATTGCCATCAAAGCATAGTTGACTGGTTCTACTTCAAAATCATCACATGCCCAGTCATAGCCTCCTAGACCATCCTTGACGCACCAGTTCCTGTGATGAAGAATCATTTGTTCTGGATGCATTGCTACCTGCCATGTCACACTCCATAAAGAACTTCTCCTTGATTTCATCACAGATCTGCATTCTATAGCAAAGACAGCCCTTATTCTATACAGTTGTAGCACTCAATCTATGTTCTTTATACAAGAGAGAAACATGACCGTTTTTCTTTAAAGTCCAAATTCCTTCCTGTCCTCTGAATGAACTTCTTTACTCTGATAGTCAACATAGCCACCTGCCATCGAAGATCCAATTCCTCCAAGTCATCTCCATCCATCTGCTGAAAATCCTCATTCTCAAGTTGAGGACTGGTTGTTGGTTGTGCAAAGAAAGAGTAAGCTACATCATGAGCACATGGAGTAGATGGAACTTGATTAATTCCACCAGCAGTACTAACCCCAAAATCTCCACTGGCAGTACTAACTTCATTAGTACTGCTAGTATTCTCAGAGGAGAGAAAAGCCAAATTCTGAGAAGCAGAGTTGGAACTTGAAGACCTTTTCAACTCATCTTCATAAACCCTAAGATTGTTGTAAAGGTCATCAATATCAATCTCATCAATGTCTGGCTTATTTCTCATGATTAGTGCAATTTGATTCCATGAAGGAGGAAGACTTCTTAAGAACTTCTGGTTAATATCTTCCTTTGATATTGGAGCACCATGAACCTCCAATTGACTTATCAGTTTTTGGAACCTATCATAAGCCTTGTCCAAATTTTCATTTGATGCAGTAGAAAAATTTTCAAACTGATGTTTTAGAACATTTTTCTGCATCTTCTTGGATTCTACATTACCACCAAACCTTGATTTGATTGCCTCCTAGAGTGATTTAGCATCTGCAACATTGTGAAACTTGAGGAGGTATTCATCAGGTATTGCTAAAAGCAAGATGCTCTTAACTCTTTCCTGATTCCTTCTAGCAGCCATTGTATGCATTCTTAGGACAGAGAGCAGATGTTTCTCCAGTTGGTGCAGGCTCTTCTTCTAGATCTCTATTGACAATAACATCCCATAGGTTATGGTCTGTATGACAGATATATTCTCGCATTCTCATGCTCCAAATATCGACTCCTCCCTTCCGGCTATAACGGGATCAATCATATGCAAGTGATTGTGTGGTGGAGGAATGTCTTGTTCTGCCATCTTACAATTGAGTTCTTCTTATTCAGAGTTTCCACACAAGCTCTGATACCACTTGTTGGATCGTTTACTGAATAAGCTCTTAACCTCATCATAGCAAAGAGATTGCTCCTTGAATATTTCTAAAGCAAACAATAATAGTAACACTGAGTAAACACTATTGAATCTGCGAATCGAATCATAATGCCTGAAGAAGAACAATATTGAATACACAAAAGAACTATTTATATTTAATCTGAATCTTCCATAGGTAACAATTACAAACATGATTAACTATTCGATCTCTACGATCTGTGTAGAACTATATCTACTAACTATGCCTAGGGTTCCTTTTATAGACAAAGGAAACCCTAATGGGCTTTACAAAACACGTATAAAGATCATGCATATCCTTTCCTAAGATATCTCATGCATATCTCATAAACGGTACTAACGTACTTTATACTAACTGTACTACAAATTGATCAATACAAAATATTTAGTATTGTCGTACGATTACAACTAACGGTGACTAACTACTAAAACTAACGTACAACGATATGGAAATGCATAATTCCCCACCAATCTTTATAACCTAGGCTCTTGTGATCCCCTCCAATAACACATCCCCCCATAAGATGGTTGCGCATTCGGAAATTACAACGGGTGTATACCTAAAATCACAATACACCAAGATAATAGAAAACGACCCAAATGAGATGTTTTTACAAACATGTGTTCCATTATTTAATCAGAGAAAAATGCGTTTAGGTCCCCACAGGAATCGTAACCACAACCACTACAAAATTTGAAAGACAATTGTTTCAAATTAAAGACATTGTTTTAAAACACATTAAGACATTGTTTTTGAAAGACAAGGAAGACACAAGTAGTCTTTCACCAAATCACCACACGCATGACACCTCCACACCATCGTTGCCTTCATTCTTGGTTATCTGGGATAAAACATGTTTAAAACGTCAACGAAATTGTTGAGTGAAATTCATAGAGTTTAAAATAATCAATAAGTAATAATCTTTGAACACATAATTAGTTCTAGAAGAAACATGCAACGTACATACAATGTATAACATCTCTTTTCTTTCACGCAATAAGCTCATGACACCGAACGTTAACAATACATATATCCTTTCATATGTCAATTTGCCCCAGAACAAGGTATTATTGTCATATACCTACTACTTCTAAATACAAAACGTCCGTTTGACAGGGTGTTCACAAGGATTCAGACCCCGGACGGGGTTGTCAAACCCAATAGATCTATTTAATGCATTAGCATTCACCTCGCAAGGTAATTAACGGTTCATGAAATAAGGGACTTCGACAATAGCTACTTATGCGGAAACATTCTCATAATCGGGTCCAGCATACCATAAAATCATATGTGTTCGATTTATAAAACAAACATGTATCCCCCTCGCGGGTTTATAAAACAATCAAAAGATTTAAAAGCGAGGCTATGAACTCACCTTAAGCAAAAGAATCCAATTCAATCAAATCAACAAGTGCAAATAACTTCACGTCTCAACCGCGACCTATATAATACATATATAGCGGTACGTGACTAAAAGTAAAATAATTCATATAATGCATACTTGTATATATATATATATATATATATATATATATATATATATATATATATATATATATATATATATATATATATAACTATTACGTATATACAATCATATACTACAATCTCCAAGTGCGACGCAAAACATTTTACTTCGACGCACCCACAAATGTACAACAATTACAGTTGCGTTACGCTTCGTTTACCATAAAGTTTCTATTTTTAGAAAGTTGTCGAAAGTAAGGATAATATAATCCGAACTTCATATTTCATCATTAATTAACTAACATTACGAACCCTTTGCTCATTATAAACCATATTCAAAAGTATACGCAAGTTTGACTTTCAAAAGTCAAACTTCGTAGTTGACTTTTTACACCAAAAATTACCAATCTTAATTTGGCCGTAAAATGTTCGTTAATAAGAGTTACGCGACGAGCCACCTAGCAAAACATAGCTAAAGGCGAACTCTATCACTTTTTATTATCAAAAATAACTTTCAAAAATTTCTTGACTCACTATGGGGCGGTCAAACTTTCTGGTCAAACTTAGTCAATACAAAACCCTTTAAAACATCATTTTTGACTTCAAACAACCATCAAAACATGTTTAACTAGCCTATTTATATACACTAAAACCATCAAACTTCAATCAATAATCAAATATACTTTCAATATTTTCGCACTTGAATCCTATAGCATATATCATATAAACATGCAATAACCTCAAATTACCAACTTTGACAATGTAAATAGAGCACTTACAACAATCTCGACACAAAATTTCGCTTTGGTTTCCCCCTTGTGGTTCGAGTTCGGACGCAACCCACACAACAAAACCAAAACCTTTTTCAACAAAACCCACTTGCAAGAACACTTATCTAACTCATATAAATCTTCCTTTTAGATAAAACTTCAAGAATCTCAACCACTTTTTTTCCTTTATTTCCTCAAATACCCACTGCATGTGTAATATTTTTAGTAGGATAGGCAGGTCTTGATGAGAGGATTAAGAAAATGTATTTAGATCGTATTGTATGTTAAAAAATCAAAGTGTTTGGGTGATGTGTGTGCGTGACCGGTCGTGGGTGAACTAGAGAGACAAAGAGAAAACTTTTTTTTTGTAAAAGAAATTTAATGGATGTATTACTTCCTTTTATAGGAAATAAGTTTGGAATTCTAACACAAATGGTCCCTCCTTCCTTTAAGTCCTTCTATTTTTAGTACAAAGTTATTTGTTTCGTTATATAGTCGGCCAAAAAGCTCGGGTCACACCCCATTCGTAAATATTTTTATTCCGTCCCACTAATCTTAGTTTAAAACATTTAATAAAATGTTAAATTACGTAAAACACGACCTTTAAACACGGTTTTTACAAAAACACGAGGAAAAGCCATAAAATACAAAAATAAATTAATCACGCTCTCGGAGCAAAAATATAAATTTTTCTAACTTTCTCGGACGCTAAAAACAAGTAGAAACTCAATCACGGCTTGTAATTTCCTAATAAATGGAAATTTTCACCAAACCTCATATAGCATAAATGACTAAAATCAATTATGTAGTAAAATAGTTATCATAGCTCGGGATAAATGTTGACCTGAAGCTCGGGTTGTTACAATAACGCTCAAATTGAGTATGTTTTTAGGAGCGTTGTTATGATTTTTGTACATGTTATTTGGTAAATTCAACGTGCTTTTGCTACTAATATTGCACAAAGTTGGATTTATATGTTTGTAGCTAGCCAAGATTAAGAAAGAAAAGAAAAGACCAAGAAAAGAAGTAAAAACAAAGCTTTGTGCATGGGCAAAGAATCCCTCATAAAGACCAAGCTCGGGAAGCTTTTCAAGAACAAAAGAGTCAATCATACAAGCTTCCAAGGCCCAAGATAGAGCTTAAATGAAGTTATATTGAAGTATAATGACCCACGACCAAGCACAACTCAAACGGGAAGCTCAAACCACCCCCCCTCCACCAAAAATCAAGAAAAATTTATTTTGAGTCTTGTGACGAGCCGCCCGAAAGGATACTACCACAGGCAGGAGGAGAAGCTGCAAGGCAGGAAATCTAGCCTCCCGGCTCCTTGTCGCTGACCTCTCCAATTAAACTTTAAATGTTTGTTAATGTGCCAACTTACTTAGGAACGATCAAGAAGGCTCTAGAGCTCCATTCCCTAGCATATTTATGACACTTTATGCCCAAGAAACTTGCTTTGTGGCCAACGGTACTACTACTATATAAAGGAGACCTTATGGCTTAGTTTAAAAACATAAAATCATCGTTCTCTCTTCTAATCACCACCAAACATTCTCCTTACACCCTAAGGACGAATTTCCACCATCATTTCTCTCCTAAAAGACCTCAAAACCTATGCCATTTCCAGAAGTAGTGCTCAAGAACATCAAAGAAGGTGTTAGGAACCATTTTCCAGTTTGGTATGAGCGTATAGTCGATGGTAAAATCATCTTTCTAGCAAATGGCTTGTAATGAATCGGTTTATAATAATGATCATAGGTCAAAAGGGTTCGTTAATCTAAACCATGATATATGCAATTTCATGATTTACCCATTGATTACAATTGTAGGACTTTTGATTTTATTTGCTATTGCTTAAGTTCTACCCAAATCTCCAACACTCCATTGATATAAATACTAGTTCCAAACAAGTAGTTTAAGTCAGTGATTTATTTCTCGTTGAAATATCATCGTTATCATTTTCATGTTATTTGTTGCTTATATGGTATTGTCGGATGTGATAACCATTATACCACTTTCGTGTTACTTAGTACATAGATTCTTTTCAACTGAAAACACCCAAATCCTAGTGAACGACCTCGGCTTACCATAACAAACTAACTACATACGAAAGGGTCATACTTGCCCGTATGTTGTTAGCTTTATTTGGTAATTCGGGTTATAAATTTAAAACTAGTAGTCGCAAGACACATCAGATACCATTACGTTGGCTATGCCTAAAATTGTTGGGGAGGGGTTCTATACGTATACTATTCGTGTTAAGTATGAGTGAAAACCTCCTAGGTATAGGCGTAATTGTAAGGAACATTCTGGTCATATTTAGGACGGAATACCTAAGATTTCTTAGGCTCGGGTAAGGTGAAGAGCTTGAAAAAGCCTAGCCAAACTCCTAGAGGTGTTTCGGTTAGTCTGAATGTGAGATTTAAACCAGTAAAACAAGTTTTTAAACCTGTTTCTAAAAGCCAATTGCAATAACTACGGAAAATAAGAAGAAAGATGTGAGCTTAAAAAGGAGTAAGTAATTCAAACCATTTGATGTGCTTAATTCAGTTGAAAATGATGTGGATTTGGGAATCAATAGGGGGACTTCAAATTTGGATACTAAAGAGGTCAATCCTAGTGGATCCTCGTTTTAGAATGTGTGGTGGGAGCACTAGTAGTATTAGTACTACTCCTATTGTTGATAAAATTAGGAAACTTGAAAAAATAATTATTGATGGGAAAGCTACTCTTGTGGATGAAGAGGGTAAACCTTTGAAAATGGTTAATTATCCGAGTGATCATGATAGTGAGGATGAGGTTGAATCAGTTGATAATGATATGGCTTGTTTTCGGGCTTTAGAAAGGGTTGGTTTTGGCACTAATAGTTAGCTGGAACAATGGAGAGATACTTATGAGAATGCTGATTATGACTATTGTAACACCCCCTTATTTGACATATAGTAAAGGAAGCTAAATTGGGGTATTACTTCAAGAATCAACAATCATAATCATAAAAAATGACTCAAAAGAGACGTTTTGGAAAATTTAGTTATCATTCAATATTATTTCAGAGTTTTACAAAAGGAGGTCCCAAAATACATATGAAAACATAGAGTTTGAATGATAACAAGTTTGGACGTCCTCAAGTCCAATGCCACTCCGTGCCATAGGTTGCTCAATTACTTGAGATAAACATGCTAAAAAGGTCAACACAAAGGTTGAGTGAAATTTACAGGTTTGAAATGTAATAGTTAAATACATGTCAATGTAATAAGCAATACAATTCCAGGAATACAATAACTCATGATAACACAATATTAACAAATTATTGCACTAAGCTCATAACACCAAAGCCTTAAGTAAATGTTAATCACAAGTTGTTGCCCCAAGCGGGTGCTTTTCCAAACACCCGGAGTTCCTCAAATGAAATGCGTCCGCTGGCCATATATGTATCAGAACCTGGATGGGGAAGTTCAGTTCTAATAGATCTATTCACGACATTTGCGCTTACTTAGCAACGTAATTAACGGTCATGATAGTGGGGCCTTTTGGCAAATGGAGGTAACTTAGGCAATAATATATCAGGATAACATACAGTTGGAAAATACTTGTATTCATGTTTAATAGTATGTATCTCCCCACAAGAGTATTAGAAAACAAGGAAAAGTGGGACTATTACACACCTTAATAGATAAATCTGATTGATGGCAAAAGTAAATCAAATGGAAGTAAGCAACTTCGTCATGCAACCTGGGGTAATATGTCAAGTCTTAGTTTGATTGATTATATTCCAGAACTTTATTTCATAAAGTTTTAACATAAACCTTAATTTGGTTTATTAATTTGTGTAAATATCATATCACTGTCTGGGCTATCATAATCCAGAGGTCATGCAGTAAACGTTTGAGGAGCTAGGACACTTTAAATCGTAAATCCCCCAACTCGTCAAAAAGGTCTACCAAAATAGCCCCTCACATGAATTCCCTAATAACGTATACATAATATAGTTTAATTAATAGATTATATCTTTTTAAGTTTTCTTCTCAAAAGCTAGTGAACAATAAATTACAGTTAAATGATATAACATAATACTATTTTAACACAGTGGTTTCGATCGACGAATGATAACGACAAATGTGTCAGGCTTTAATAAAATCGAGTCTTATAATATTTAAATATATTTTTATAATTAATATAAAATATTATATTTTACACCCTTGAGAATATGAAAATGACAATATATACCCTTGATATATATTAATTTACAACTCACCATATCTGGTTAGTAAAGAGTTGGCTAGCCCACAAGTTTATGGATTGTGGTAAAGGCTATGGTAAAACCATAACTAGTTCATGAGATTATGGCTTATGGTAAAGACAAATTGCAAATCCATTTTAGATGGTTAACACTTTACCAAAAAGTGGATGGTACATCAACTCACCAAGTTTCATGTACAAAGAGTTGGCATGGTAATCAATCCACCATGGAATTTACCTTTTCTAGGTGCCAAAGGATTGACTAGCCCTGAGCAAACGGCTATAGGTAAAGGCATATAAAATCCGTTTATGGATATAATGGTTTGCCAAAAACCATATGGTATTCAACTCACTAATGTTTCATGTACTAAGAGTTAAAATGGTTTTTAGTCGACCATGGACATGCACCTTTCTGGTGGCCAACGGACTGACTACTCTAGAGTAAATGGCTAACTGGTAAAGAGACATCAAATCCATTTAAAGTTTTAATGATTCACCTCTCACAGGAGTTAACACACCTGGAAGTGATGAGAATAGTCTGAAACTATATGATTTGATGTACATATAGTCAATGTTGCTGATATGAAGTGTTGCTGAAAAGCTTTGAAGAATAGTTGCTGCAAAGATCAAAAAGAGATGATTTGAAGAATTGCAGCTCAAGAATAATTTGAAGAGTTTTATTTACAACATCCTCAGGAAGCTCAAATTGAAGACACTTGAAGAAACTTGAAGTTCACAAGTGAAGATCAAGTTAGGGGAGGATTGTTGGGAAATATATTGTAAAAGACTTAATACTGGTAGTATTAGTTAGTTCTGGCAGTACTAAGTTAAGTCTGGCAGTACTAAGTTAAGTCTGGCAGTACTATAGTTAGTACTGGTAGAGTGGCAGTACTATAGTTAGTACTGGTCGTATTTAGTTAAGTCTGTTTATGTAACAGAATAGAGATAATAGTTATCTTAGAGATATTTTAGGAGATATCTTAGGAAAGGATATGTATTATCCTTTCACACGTTTTGTAAAGCCTTCTAGGGTTTCCTTGGTGTATAAAAGGAACCCTACGGCATAGAGTTTTAGTATTATCCTTTCACACGGTTGTAAAGCCCATTAGGGTTTCCTTGGTGTATAAGAGGAACCCTAAGGCATAATGTTATGTACTACGTGATTGAAATATCAATAGAAGCATAGAGCTTAATAGCAATTTAGTATTACTGTTTCTTCTTAATTCTTGTGTTAAGATTCCGCATTAACACTTGATATTCATAGTCGGTGTCTCTCATATAGTTGATTTGGATTTATCCAAGTTATCTATCATCTTACAAAGGCTAGTCAGATCCTATACCAAGGACCTACAACATAGATAGAGATGGCATTGGTAGAGGTTGCGTGAGCTCGTTTACTTTAGAGATGCAAGTTACGTTGCATAATGAGATAAAGCAAAAATTTCCCTGTTAAAAAGGTGGTATATACATAATAGATAGATATTACAGTGCATCTAATTTAATAGATAGATATTTATATTGATGAAAACTTCGGGTTGTTATAGTCTCCCTCCCTTAAAAGAAATCTCATCCCGAGATTTAGTTGGATGCCGGAGTGGTGTTTGAAAACAGATGTGGATACTTGGCACGGATTTGATCTTTGCGTTCCCATGTAAATTCTGGTCCTCTTTTAGAGTTCCATCGTACTTTAATTATAGGAATACGACTTTGTTTCAGTTGCTTGACTTCTCGATCCATGATCTCCACTGGTTCTTCCACAAAGTTGAGTTTGTCATTGAGTCGAAGCTCTTTCATTAGAATGACAAGGGATTCGTCAGATAAGCATTTCTTTAGATTAGAAATGTAGAAAGTACTGTGGACATTACTAAGCTCTTCAGGAAGCTCTAGTTTATATACCACTAGGCCAATCCGTTCAAGGATTTTGAATGGTCAAATGTACCGGGGGTTAAGCTTTCCTTGTTTTCTGAATCGGATGACACCTTTATGAGGTGATACTTTCAACAAAACACGATCTCCAACTTGAAAAAAATTCTAAAGGATTTTCGCCTTACTTGATTAACTTCTTTACGATCTCTTGCAAGCTTGCAAGCGTTGTCGAATTTGGCACTATTTTCTCAGTGGTTTCATGATTATTTTTGGTCTATAGTTGAACATCTCAATTAGGCCCAGCAAACAGGTGATCTGCACTTTGACCATAAAGTGCCTCAAATGGTGCGGCCTTGATACTGGCATGGTAACTGTTATTGTATGAGAATTCTACTAATGGTAAGTGTCTTTCCCATCCTTTTCCAAAATCTATAACACAGATAGAAGCATGTATTTGACGGGTTTGGATGGTCTTTCACTTTGTCATCGGTTTTGGGATGATATGGTTGTACTATGTCTAATTGAGTACACCATCAGAATTTGTTATATGATTGAGAATTGGATTTAAATTATTACACAAATTAAAAAATATGTATTTTACTCCATTCTTTATACTATAACTAATAATATACAATAAATTTTTACAATATAATACATTTTTAATTTAATCCTATATTTAAAATTAAATTCTATAACTCACCATCCCCATCAATATATACTAATCATAAAATTTAATAAAATATAATCCAACATAAAAACACCCCACACCAATTCCAATCATTAATAAAAAAAAAAAAAAAAACACAAAACAACCCCCCCAAAACCACCCCCCCCCCCCCCCCCCCCAAAAAACCCCCCCCCCACACCCCACCCCCCCCCCCCAACCCCCCCCCCCCCCCCCCCCCTACACCCCCCCCCACCACCACCCCCCACCACCCCCCCCCCCCCCCCCAACCACCCCCCCCCCCCCAAATATATTCCCCCCCCCCCACAACTTCACTCCCCCCCCCCCCCCCCCCCCCCCCCCCCCCCCCCCCCCCCACCCCCCCCCCCCCCCCCCCCCCCCCCCCCCCCCCCCCCCCCCCCCCCCCCCCCCCCCCCCCAATACCTTACCAGTTATGCCGGAGGGCTTTCCTGACATTATGCCTTTAACTCTAGAAACATGTTAAATTTGCCAACATACTCATCGATGTATACCTTCATGTTAGGTCACCAATAGAGTTTCTTAAGATCCTGAAACATCTTGTCAGAACTCGAGTGAATGGAATATTTTGATTTATGGGACTCATGCATGATCAAGTCTCACAGATTACCAAAAAGTGGTAACCAACTTCGGTTCTTAATACAACAAGTTCCATCAGGACGTATTTCAAATGCTTTATCCATTCCTCGTAAGTTTTTAGCCTTGATGTTTTCTTCTTTGAGTGCTTCAGCTTGAGCTTTAAGAATTTGTGAGGGTAAGTTTGGATGAATGGTCATAACTAATGATCTAACTCGGGTGGTTTGATTCGTCCTACGGCTTAAGGCATTGCTATAAACATTTGCCTTTCAGATGGTAGCGAATTTTACAATTCATATTTGGCAAGCAATTCTAACCAACGACGTTATCTCATATTCAACTCTTTCTGATCAAGGATATGCTGAAGACTTTTATGATTAGTGAACACAGTACATTTAGTACCATACATATAGTGTCTCTAAATTTTAAGAGCGAACACTACTGCTCCTAATCCGAGATCATGAGTGGTATAGTTTTCTTCATGAGGTTTGAGTTGTCGGGATGCATATGCAATAACTTTCTCTCTTTGCATTAACACCGCTCCCAGACCTTGATGGGATGCATCACAGTAAACAACAAAATCATCGTTTCCTTCTGGTAATGCTAAGATTGGAGCTTCACAAAGCTTCTGTTTTAGTAATTGGAAAGTCGACTCTTGATCTTCGCCCCATATATACTTTTTGTTTTTCTGGGTTAATTCAGTCAAAGACTTTGCAATCTTTTGAAAAACCTTCGATGAATCTCTGGTAGTAGCCGGAAAGTCCTAAGAATTGACCTATTTTTGTGGGTGTAGTAGGAGATGCCCAATTCTTAACTGCTTCAATCTTGGCAGGGTCAACATGAAGTCCTTGACTATCAATTAAGTGTCAAATAAATTGCACGATATGAATCCATAAATCACACTTGGAGAACTTAACATACAACTTATCTTTCTTGAGTAATTCTAGGATTATTCTCAGATGATTTGCGTGCTCTTCTTTGTTACGAGAGTAGATGAGAATATCATCGATGAACACTATCACAAATTTATCCAAGTATGGTTTACATACACGATTCATGAGATCCATGAATACAGCAGGCACGTTAGTTAAACCAAATGGCATCACTTGAAATTCATAATGTCCGTATCTTGTTCTGAAAGCAGTCTTGGGAATATCTTCATCCCTGACTCTCAGTTGATGATAACCTGATCTCAAGTCGATCTTTGAGTAAACACTCAAACCTTAAAGTTGGTCAAATAAGTCATCGATCCTGGGTAATGGGTAACGATTCTTTACGGTAAGTTTATTCAACTCCTGGTAATCGATACACATTCTGAAAGATCCGTCTTTCTTTTTAACAAATAAGACAGGAGCTCCCCAAGGTGAAGTACTTGGTCGAATAAAACCTCGGTCTGCCAACTCTTGAAGTTGGTTAGATAGTTCCTGCATTTCTGAAGGAGCTAATCTATAAGGTGCTCGGGCTACAGGTGTCGCTCCTGGAATTAAATCGATTTGAAATTCTACTTGACGAACGGGAGGAAGGCCAGGTAGATCTTCAGGAAAAACTTTCGGGAATTCTCTGACTACCGGTATGTCTTCTAGTCGTTTCTCGTCTGACTTCTTTTCCATTATTTGGGCTACAAAAACTTGACATCCCCTGGATATATACCTTTCGGTTTTTATACAGGATATGAGATTTAGTCGGGTTTTACTTTGGTCACCTCGAATGATTAATGTTTCACCGTCGATGGGAATGTGGACGACTTTCTCGTCACAGATGATCCTAGCATGATACTTGGATAACCAATCCATACCAATGACGACGTCAAAACTACCGAGTTTAATCGGCATAAGATCAATTTTGAAAGGTTAGTTTAACAAGGTCAGGATTGCACCCTGAATAACGGTGTTTGTGCTTACTAAGTTTTCGTCAGCCATTTCGATATCGTAAAAGGTATCTATTGTAATGGGTGGAATATTTAGCTTAGAGGCAAGAGATATGGATACGAAGCTTTTATCGGCTCCAGAATCAAATAATACTCTAGCTAGATGTTGGTTTAGAAGGAACATACCCGTGACTATGTTCGGGTTTTGATGAGCATTCCTATCCCTTAGCATGTAGGCTCTTCCCTGGGCATTGTTGTTGGTGGTCTTTCGGCACTAATTTGCATAATGCCCTTTCTCTCCACAAGCATGACAAGTAACTGTCACTGGTAGCAGATTACTTCCAGTGGCTGGCCCTTTGTTTCTGCAGTTCTTAGTCAGATGGCCCACCTTGTTGCAAATATTACACTTAACAGTGCAAGGTCCTGTGTGATGCAAAGTGCATTTCTTACACAAGGGACGGTTTCCAGTATATCCATTATTTTTAGTTGGGGTGGCAGCATAAGCCCTGAAGGTTTCCTGTCTTTTGTTCTGTTGTGGTTGGTGATTATTGTAGCGGTTGTTGGTGTTGGTGTTACGGTAGTTGTTGTTATTATCGTTGCGGTAGTTGTTGTTGTTGTTGAAAGTTCTTCTGTCGTCAAACTTTTGTTTGTGATCACTTGATACTTGCACCGGAGTGTGCTTTGTTACCTGATCCATTAGCCTCTGGGCTATGTTAATGGCTTCCTCTAGAGTTTGAGGTTTAGACGCGGTAACATTTCCTTCAATACTTAGAGGCAATCCCCCGATGAAAACTTCTATCATTTTCTCAAAATCTGGCACCATAGTGGGACACAAGGTTGCCAATTCCTGGAATCTTCTCACATATGTCTTGAGATCATTCCCCTTCACAGTCAGATGGTAAAATTCGTCTTCCATCTTCTGGACTTCAGTTTGGGGACAGTATTTCTTTATCAAAAGTTTCTTGAATTCAACCCAGGTAATCTTGTAAGCTTCTTCTATCCCAATAGGTTGGGCAAAAGAATTCCACCAAGATAGAGCTTCTTCAGTTAAAGTACCAGTAGCAAACTTCACCTTTGCAACTTCGATACCAGTTGCTTCGGGGGAAACATGATTCAGTTCTTTTGAACAGCAGATAAGAACATTAGCGCTTTCCTTACTTTGAAGTGATGGTTGGAGCTCATGAATCTTTGTAGCTACTTTTTCTTTGCTTCAGGAGCTTCTCTTGGTCTGGTGGTATTGTCAGTATTTGCCATTGTTGTAGCTTGTGCTTCCAGAGCTGTGGTAACACTGTCAGCAACTAGTTTCCTGATGGCAGCCTGAGTCATGGTTGGTGCTTCAGATGTTGACATCCTTTTGGGAGGCATTCTATTAACATAAGATAACACGTTATAAGAATGATATCACAAGTCTTAAAATGATTAAAGTTCAAAAATAAACATTGTCACAATAGTGATATTAAAATCATAGATAATTCATATCAAATAAAGTTTATGATTTATTAGAAATCTATGGTATGATTAATAACGATTGGAGACTGAAGATGATGATTAAGGAAGTTGTTTAGATGGATATTGTGGTATTATGAAACAACAGGTATAACGGATTGCCAATTGTATATATCATGAACAAACTTACCTTTGTATTGTACTTAGTCAAAATTGACAAGTGTTTTATTTATACATCACATCCCGGTTGCTAGGTTAAAAGCTATAACTTGTTTTAATCTAGTAGTTCGATGGTCCTTTCTAGCTGTTTCTTGAGTCATAGATTGAATTTCAGAAGACTTTCCATTGTATGCTTGGTGGATGGACCTTGGATTTCTTGTGATTTGTTCTAGATTAGCAATCTGAAGTGAGGCCAGAGCAATCTTGGTTGTTATTTCCATTTGCCTTCTTTTGAAGTTTAGCAATTCGAGCATGGCCTTTTGGAGTTCTGCTTCAGATTGTCAAAATCTTAGTTGTATAATCCAACCGACCTTTTTCCGAGACAACGGTCCTATTTGTTCTTCTATGTGCTCAATGCGGTCGAGAGAGAGTTCATCCAGGTGATTCAGGATTTCCTCAATTTGCTCCTCGTGACGTTCCAGACTTGTCTTACGAGAGCTTTCTCCCATCTCAAATTCTTGAGGTAGGGCAGAAGTAGAGGAGAATGATTGGTTATGGCCTTGTTTCTTAGGTGACAATAATTCCTCCGGAAGAAAGAATTCTTGAGGATTAAACATTGAAGATGGAGGCACAATAGTTGGTGGTGGAATAGGTGATTCTTTAGCATAGTATGCATGCATGACCTTCATATAGGGGTCATCATGAAAAAGTGAAAGAGTTGGTGAAACTATTAGAACTACACCAAATGAGTTATTTGAAGAGCTAGAATAAGTTTTTCCTGGTGAAGCTGGGACATAGTCCGGGGAAGCCGGGATATAGTCCGGAAAGTTAGAGGAAAAAGCATCCTCAATATCGGAAGTAGGATGGTTGGGAGAAGACATCACTCTGTTAACAACCCAGCGGTAAATAACATAAGTTATTTATATAATAGTATAGTAGTTATGTATCTTTACATACTATTCCGGAAATGTAGTGGCACGGAGGACTTTCTTGGATGGAAAAAAGAAAAGTAGTTATAGTTAAGGTTTTAACCTTGTTCTCTATAACCGTGGCTCTAATACCAATCTATAACACCCCCATTTTTGACATATAGCAGCGGAAGCTAATCTGGGGTATTATTTCATAGTACAACAGTCATAATCATAGAAAATGACTCGAAAGAGACGTTTTTAAAAGATAAGTTATCATTCATTATTTTATCAGAGTTTTTACAAACAAAGGTCCCAAAATCTACATGAAAACATAAAGTTTGAATGATAACAGTTTAGCAATCTTCAAGTCCGTGTCACTCTATACCATAAGATGTTCAGTTACCTAAGATAAACATGCTGAAAAGGTCAACACAATGGTTGAGTGAAATTTATAGGTTTATAATAAATAGTGTGAATACAAGTCATCATAAGAGTGGGTTAAGTTGTTATACACCCATAAGTGTAATAATTGCAATGAGTACAATTATTATGGAAAACAGTATTATTGCGTCTAAGCTCATGGCACTCAAACTGACTAGTGTATATATAAATAATGATATATATAAAGATAATGGCCCCCGTGTAGGTAATTACCATATACCTATGAGTTTCAAATATAGTGCGTTTGGTTACCTATCCGGCTAACATAAACGGGATTCGTCAATCCCAATAGGCCTATTCACAATATTCACGTTCAGTCGTAAGTGATTAATGGTCCATGATGGTAGGGGTTTTTTGGCATAAAGGGACTTAGACAACAGATGCAATAATATATCAGGATAGCATACATTTAGAAAACACTTGTATTCATGGTTTATAGCATGTATCCCCCTCACGGGTTTATGAAATAGAAGATTTAAAAGTGAGGCTATGAACTCACCTTAACGGTATAGGGAAATCTGATTGATAGCAAAAGTATATCAAGTGAAAGTAATGGCTTCGTCATGCAACCTGGGGTGATATGTCAAGTCTTAGTGTGATAGTTTATGTTTCAAAACTTCATAAAGTTTAACGTATATCTTTGATTTACTAAATTATGGAAATATTGTATCGTTGTTCGGGCTATCATAATCCAGAGGCCATGTAGTATCGTTTGAGGAGCCAGTGCACTTTAAATCATAAACCCAGCAAACTTGTCAAAATGAAAACTTAAATTAAACCCTTCATATGAAATTCCCTAGTAATGTAATACGATAAGATTTTAAGTTTCTTCAAAAGTTAGTTGATGATAATTTATGTTAAATATATAACGAAATAATGCGTCGATTTATGATTAATAACGATAAATGTGTCGGGTTTTAATAAAATCGAGTTTTATAATATTAATATATATTTTTATAATTTATATAAAAATATTATATTTTATATTTTTAAGTTTGCAAAATTGGCAATATATACCCTTGGTTTATAAACTTTTACAACTTTAGTCCTTTATATATAAAGTATATATAATTTAAACCTTTAACTTTGAAACTTGGAAAAATAGGTCCTTATAGTTATAACTTTAGAATAATGACATTTTCAGAGAAAGTTATGATATATACCCCTATGCATGGAAATATTTGCAAAACAAGTCTAAAAAGCCATGCAAGCTTATTTTAAGATTCCAAATGATATTTGCAGGTTATAGCTTATTAGAATAAGCTAAAATAAGATGTTCTAACGTAACAAAAGTTTAGAAAAAGGATTCGTTAGCTAGAAAATCAAAACGGGTCGTTTTTAGGGTTTTAATAAAAAACACATGGGTTTGAGGATTCAAAGCTTCAAACAAGAGTTCATAGATGATCTTAAGAGTATTATGAACATTCTAATACAGATTCTAAGCTTATTGAACAAGAACTAAGCTTACTTGAGCCAGAAATGGGTCGAAATGGGGTTTTCAGGTTTGTACGCCTAGTAACGCCTTCAAGGGCTCCTTTTTCTTGATTCTTGGCTTCTATTCTAAGCTTAGGGACTTCACTTGATCTTTCTTGGTCTGAGATAGAACTCCATTGTTGTAGTTGATGAGTTTTGAGGTGTGTTTGAATGGTTTGCATGGATTCGGCTATTTATAGGGTTGAAACACCCTTGGTGCCCAAGTTTTTGCTATGAAAGGTGTCAAGAGCTATAGATAGATGAATAATGGAGTCTATAGGGTAAGTGTTGTGAGCTAGAAGTGTAGATTTGCAAGGTGGAAGGTGTATGAGGGTTTTCGACTACAAGGAGGTGTCTAGAAGCCTTGGAGCTTATGGGTGGTGATGGAGCTACTTGGTAAGATGCTTGTGAGGTCATGGTGATGTCATAGAGGTTCTAGGGTGCTTGCTTGAGGTGCTTGGTTGCTTAAAATGGGTAAAAATGCAAGAAAAGGGGTATCAGGTTCATTTCATTCCGAATTAGGGTTTTTAGGTTTTAAGTCGTGTTATGGTTAGTGTTTAAGATAGTTTAGGGTTTAGGATTAGTGTTAGGATTAAGGTTTAGGGTTTAGTTTTAAGTTTTAGGGCTTAGTTTTAGGTTTAAAGTGAAATTAGGGTTTTAGGGTTTTGTTTAGGGTTTAGGATTTTAGATTAGGGTTTTAGATGACTTAGGGTTTAAGTTTAGGGTTTAGGAGTCATGCATTAAGTGCTTGTACCTTGTGTTAAAGTGGTGGTAAGAAACTAGAATGAATTTGGAGGTAAAATGACCTAGTTTGACTTTCTTGTATGTAATAACTTACAATTGAGCTTTAGAAAGTTGTACATTATTTTGGAGGGAAAAGTTATTAAAATATGGTGCATTGTACACTTGTACACATGATTTAAAGGCTTGTACATTCATTTTTTATGTATACATTACATATATTTAGGATTTTTGATATATACGTTTTCACGGTTTTAATGCCTGTTTGGATATAACTTTTAAAAGTACGTTAAATGGATATTACTTGGTAAAATGATATAAGATATAGACTTGCCATATGAGGAGTGTTTACATGAGATAAACAAAGATACAGATGGCATGGATATAAAAAGAAAAAAAAAAAAAAGAAGAGAGGAAAAAAAAAAAGAGGTTGCGAGAGCTCGTTTACTTTTAAGATGCATGTTGATGTTTGCATTATGAGATAAAACGCAAAAAAAAATTCCCTGTAAATGAGGTGATATATATAGAGAAGAATGGATATAACCGTGCAGCATAACTTAATCGATAGAATATTTACGATTGAATAAAATTGCAGTTTGTTATAATCTCCCGCCCTTATAAAGAAATCTCGTCCCGAAGATTTTAGTTGGATGCCGGAGTGGGTTTTGAAAAGTCAAATGTGATACATTGGCAGCTAATTTGATCTTCGCGTCCACCATGTAAATTCTGCCTCTTTTTAGAGTTACCATATTACTTTGATTATAGGCATACAACTATGTTCAGTATGCTTGACTTCTCGATCCATATTCTCCACTGGTTCTTCTACAAAGTTGAGTTTGTCATCAAGTCGAAGCTCTTTTATTGGAATGACAAGGGATTCTTCAGATAAGCATTTCTTTAGATTAGAAATGTGGAAAGTACTGTGGACATTACTAAGCTCTTTAGGAAGCTCTAGTTTATATGCCACTGGGCCAATCCTTTTAAGGATTTTGAATGGTCTAATGTACCGGGGGTTAAGCTTTCCTCGTTTTCCAAATCAAATGACACCTTTACGAGGTGATACTTTCAACATAACACGATCTCCAACTTGAAATTCTAAAGGCTTTCATCTTATATTGGCATAACGTCTCTACTAGTCTCTTGCAGCTTGCAAGCGTTGTCAAATTTGCATGATCTTTTTAGTTGTTTCATGGATTATTTCTAGTCCTGTAAGTTAAACATCTCCAACTTCGGCCCAGCAAACAGGGGATCTGCACTTTTGACCATAAAGTGCCTCAAATGGTGCTGCCTTGATACTGGCATGGTAACTGTTATTGTATGAGAATTCTACCAATGGTAAGTGTCTTTCCCATCCTTTTCCAAAATCTATAACACAGGCTCGAAGCATGTCTTCGAGTGTTTGAATGGTCCTTTCACTTTGTCCATCGGTTTCGAGATGATATGTCGTACTCATGTCTAATTGAGTACCCAAAGCACTTTGTAATGATTGCCAGAATCTAGATGTGAAATGACTGTCATGATCCGAAATGATAGATATTGGCACTCCATGGGCGTGAACTATTTCTTTGATTCTAACCTTGTAAGGGATTTCCATACTAGTCTGTCCCTCTCGGGAGGATGAAGTGTGCGGATTTGGTAAGGCGATCGACAATGACCCAGATTGTGTCATGTCCGTTTGATGTTTTGGGCAGTTTTGTGATAAAATCCATTATGATTCTCTCTTATTTCCACATAGGAATCTCTGATTATACCAGTAAGCCGGATGGCTTCTGACATTCTGCCTTAACTCTAGAACATGTTAAACATTTGCCAACGTATTCAGCGATGATTGCCTTCATGTTAGGCCAGCAATAGAGTTTCTTAAGATCCTGATACATCTTGTCAGAACCTGGGTGAATGGAATACTTTGATTTATGGGACTCATGCATGATCAAGTCTCTCAGATTACCAAAGAGTGGTAACCAACTTCGGTTCTTAATACAATGAGTTCCATCAGGACGTATTTCAAATGCTTTATCCATTCCTCGTAAGTTTTCAGCCTTGATGTTTTCTTCTTTGAGTGCTTCGGTTTGAGCTTTAAGAATTTGTGAGGGTAAGTTTGGATGAATGGTCATAACTAATGATCTAACTCGGAGTGGTTTGATTTGTTTCTTTCGGCTTAAGGCATCTGCCACAACATTTGCCTTTCCAGGATGATAACGAATCTCACAATCGTAATCTGCGAGCAATTCTAACCAACGGCGTTGTCTCATGTTCAATTATTTTTGATTAAGAATATGTTGAAGACTTTTGTGATCGGTGAAAACCGTACACTTTGTGCCATAGAGATAGTGTCTCCAGATTTTAAGAGCAAACACAACTGCTCCTAATTCGAGATCATGAGTGGTATAGTTTTCTTCATGAGGTTTGAGTTGTCGGGATGCATATGCAATAACTTTCTCTCTTTGCATTAACACCGCTCCCAGACCTTGATGGGATGCATCACAGTAAACAACAAAATCATCGTTTCCTTCTGGTAATGCTAAGATTGGAGCTTCACAAAGCTTTTGTTTTAGTAATTGGAAAGCCGACTCTTGATCTTCGCCCCAGATATACTTCTTGTTTTTCTGGGTTAATTCAGTCAAAGATTTTGCAATCTTCAAAAAACCTTCGATGAATCTCCGGTAGTAGCCGACAAGTCCTAAGAATTGACGTATTTCTATGGGTGTAGTAGGAGATGCCCAATTCTTAACTGCTTCAATCTTGGCGGGGTCAACATGAAGTCCTTGACTATCAATTAAGTGTCCAAGAAATTACACGATATGAATCCAGAAATCACACTTGGAGAACTTGGCATATAATTTCTCCTTTTTGAGTAATTCTAGGATTATTCTTAGATGATTTGCGTGTTCTTCTTTGTTATGAGAGTAGATAAGAATATCATCGATGAATACTATCACAAATTTATCCAAGTATGGTTTACACACATGATTCATGAGATCCATGAATACAGCAGGCGCGTTAGTTAAACCAAATGGCATCACTTGAAATTCATAATGTTCGTATCTTGTTCTGAAAGCAGTCTTGGGAATATCTTCATCCCTGACTCTCAGTTGATGATAACCTGATCTCAAGTCGATCTTTGAGTAAACACTCGAACCTTAAAGTTGGTCAAATAAGTCATCGATCCTGGGTAATGGGTAACGATTCTTTACGGTAAGTTTATTCAACTCCCGGTAATCGATACACATTCTGAAAGATCCGTCTTTCTTTTTAACAAATAAGACAGGAGCTCCCCAAGGTGAAGTACTTGGTCGAATAAAACCTCGGTCTGCCAACTCTTGAAGTTGGTTAGATAGTTCCTGCATTTCTGAAGGAGCTAATCTATAAGGTGCTCGGGCTACAGGTGTCGCTCCTGGAATTAAATCGATTTGAAATTCTACTTGACGAACGGGAGGAAGGCCAGGTAGATCTTCAGAAAAAACTTCTGGGAATTCTCTAACTACCGGTATGTCTTCTAGTCGTTTATCGTCCGACTTCTTTTCCAGTATTTAGGCTACGAAAACTTAACATCCCCTGGATATATACCTTTCGATTTTTATGCAAGATATGAGATTTAGTTGGGTTTTACTTCGGTCACCTTGAATGATTAATGTTTCACCGTCGATGGGAATGTGGACGTCTTTCTTGTCATAGATGATCCTAGCATGATACTTGGATAACCAATCCATACCAATAATGACGTCGGAACTACCGAGTTTAATCAGCATAAGATTAATTTTGAAAGGTTGGTTTAACAAGGTCAAGATTGCAACCTGAATAACGGTGTTTGTGCTTACTAAGTTTTCGTCAGCCATTTTGATATCGTAAAAAGTATCTATTGTAATAGGGGAAATATTTAGCTTAGAGGCAAGAGCTATGGATACGAAGCTTTTATCGGCTCCAGAATCAAATAATACTCTAGCTAGATGTTGGTTTAGAAGTAACATACCCGTGACTACGTTTGGGTTTTGATGAGCATTCCTATCCCTTAGCATGTAGGCTCTTCCCTGGGCATTGTTGTTGGTGGTCTTTCAGCATTGATTTGTATAATGCCCTTTCTCTCCATAGGCATGGAAAGTAACTATCACTGGTAGCACATTACTTCCAGTGGCTGGCCCTTTGTTTCTACAGTTCATAGTCAGATGGCCCACCTTGTTGCAAATATTACACTTAATAGTGCAAGGTCATGTGTGATGCAGAGTGCGTTTCTTACACAAGGGACGGTTTCTAGTATACCCATTGTTTTCAGTTAGGGTGGCAGCATAAGCCCTGAAGGTTTCCAGTCTTTTGTTCTATTGTGGTTGGTGATTATTGTAGCGGTTGTTGGTGTTAGTGTTACGGTAGTTGTTGTTATTATTGTTACGGTAGTTGTTGTTGTTGTTGAAAGTTCTTCTATCGTTAAACTTTCGTTTATGATCACTTGATACTTACACCAGAGTGTGCTTTGTTACCTGATCCATTAGCCTCTGGGTTATGTTAATGGCTTCCTCTAGAGTTTGAGGTTTAGAGGCGGTAACATTCCCTTTAATACTTTGAGGCAATCACCCAATGAAAACTTCCATCATTTTCTCAAAGTCTGGCACCATAGTGGGACACAAGGTTGCCAATTCCTGGAATCTTCTCAGATATGTCTTGAGATCATTCCCCTTCACAGTCAGATGGTAAAATTCGTCTTCTATCTTTTGGACTTCAGTTCGGGGACAATATTTCTTTATCAAAAGTTTCTTGAATTCAATCCAAGTAATCTTGTAAGCTTCTTTTATCCCAATAGGTTGGGAAAAGGAATTCCACCAAGATAGAGCTTCTTCAGTTAAAGTACCAGTAGCAAACTTCACCTTGCAGTCTTCAGTACAGTTGCTACGGGAAAACACTGATTCAGTTCTTTCAAACCAGCGGATAAGACCAATAACGCCTTCTGTACCTTTGAAGTTGATAGGTTGGCAGCTCATGAACTCTTTGTAGCTACGTTGTCTTGCCACAGGAGCTTCTTTTGGTCTGGTGGTATTATTAGTATTTGTCATGTTAGCGACTTGTGCTTCTAGAGCTGTGGTAACACTGTCAGCAACTAGTTTCCTGATGGCAGCCTGAGTCATGGCTAGTGCTTTAGATGTTGACATCCTTTTGGTAGGCATTCTATCAACATAAGATAACACGTAATAAGAATGATATCACAAGTCTTAAAATGATTAAAGTTCAAAAATAAACATTATCACAATAGTGATATCGAAATCATAGATAATTCATATCAAATAAGTATCTATGATTTATTTAGAAATCATGGTATGATTCATAACGATGGAGATGGAGATGATGATATAAGAGAAGTTGTTTTAGGATGGATATATCGGTATTATGAAACAACAAGGTATAACGGCATTGCCATTGTATTATATCATGAACAACTTGCCTTTGTATTATACATAGTAAAAATTTGACAAGTGTTGTTATTTATACCACACATCCTGTGGCTAGGTTAAAAGCTATAACTAATATCTAATCTAGTAGTTCGATGGTCTTTTCTGGTTGTTCTTGAGTTCATAGATTGCATTCAGAAGACTTTCCTTGTCTGCTTGGTGACGGACTTGGATTTCTTTAATGATTTGTTCTAGATTAGCAATCCTAAAGCGAGCCAGAGCAATCTTGTTGTTATTTCCTATTTGCTTTCTTTGAAGTTTAGCAATTCGAGCATGAGCCTTTTGGAGTTCAGCTTCCAGATTGTTGAAATCTTGTTGTATAATCACTCGACCTTTTCCGAGACCTTTTACTTTGTCTTCTATGTGCTTAATGCGGTCGAGAGAGTTTATCCAGGTGATTCAGGATTTCCTCAATTTGCTCCTCGTGATGTTCCAAACTTGTCTTACGAGAGCTTTCTCCCATCTCAAATTCTTAAGGTAGGGCAGAAGTAGAGGAGAATGATTGGTTATGGCCTTGTTTCTTAGGTGACAATAATTCCTCTGGAAGAAAGAATTCTTAAGGATTAAACATTAGAGATAGCATTGTAGATGGAGGCATAATAGTTGGTGGTGGAATAGGTGATTTTTTAGCATAGTATGCATGCATGACCTTCATATAGGGGTCATCATGAAAAAGTGAAATAGTTGGTGAAACTATTGGAACTACACCAAATGATTTATTTGAAGAGCTGGAATAAGTTTTTCCTGGTGAAGCTGGGACATAGTCCGCGAAAGCCGGGATATAGTCCAGAAAGTTAGAGGAAAAAGCATCCTGAATCTCGGAAGTAGGATGGTTCGGAGAAGACATCACTCTGTTATCAACCCAGCGGTAAATAACATAAGTTATTTATATAATAGTATAGTAGTTATGTATCTTTACATACTATTTCGGAGATGTAGTGGCACGAAGGATTTTCTTGGATGGAAAAAAAGTAGTTATAGTTAAGGTTTTAACCTTGTTCTCTATAACCGTGGCTCTGATACCAATCTATAACACCCTCATTTTTGACATATAGCAGCGGAAGCTAATCTGGGGTATTATTTCATAGTACAACAGTCATAATCATAGAAAACGACTCGAAAGAGACGTTTTTAAAAGATAAGTTATCATTCATTATTTCATCAGAGTTTTTACAAACAGAGGTCCCAAAATCTACATGAAAACATAAAGTTTGAATGATAACAGTTTAGCCATCTTCAAGTCCGTGCCACTCCGTGCCATAAGATGTTCAGTTACCTGAGATAAACATGCTAAAAAGGTCAACACAATGGTTGAGTGAAATTCATAGGTTTATAATAAATAGTGTGAATACAAGTCATTATAAGAGTGGGTTACGTTGTTATACACCCATAAGTGTAATAATTGCAATGAGTACAATTATTATGGAAAACAGTATTATTGCGTCTAAGCTCATGGCACTCAAACTGACTAGTGTATATATCAATAATGATATATATAAAGATAATGGCCCCCGTGTAGGTAATTTCCATATACCTATTAGTTTCAAATATAGTGCGTTTAGCTACCTATCCAGCTAACATAAACAGGATTCGTCAATCCCAATAAGCCTATTCACAATATTCATGTTCACTCGCAAGTGATTAATGGTCCAGGATGGTGGAGGTCTTTTGGCATAAAGGGACTTAGACAACAGATGCAATAATATATCAGGATAGCATACATTTAGAAAACACTTGTATTCATGGTTTATAGCATGTATCCCCCTTACGGGTTTATGAAATAGAAGATTTACAAGTGTGGCTATGAACTCACTTTAACAGTATAGGGAAATTTGATTGATGGCAAAAGTATATCAAGTGAAAGTAACGGCTTCGTCACGCAACTCGTCACGCAACTTGCGGTGATATATCAAGTCTTAGTGTGATTGTTTTAAGTTTCAAAAATTCATAACAGTTAACGAAATCTTTGATTTATAAAATATGGAAATATTGAGAACGCTGGTTTTGGGCACATAATCCAGTGCCATGTAGTATCGTTGAGGAGTCAGGGCACTATAAATCGTAAACCCACAAACTCGTCAAAAACGAAAACTCAAATGAAACCCTTCAAATGAAATTCCCTAGTAACGTGATACGATAAGATTTTAAGTTTCTTCAAAAATTATTTGATGATAAATTATGTTAAATATATAACGAAATAATGCGTTGATTTATGATTAATAACGATAAATGTGTCAGGTTTTAATAAAATCGAGTTTTATAAAATAATATATATTTTTAATAAATTTATATAAAAAGATTATATTTTATATTTTTAAGATTTGCAAATTGCGGCAATATATACCCTTGGGTTATTATAAACTTTTACAACTTTAGTCCTTTATATATAAAGTATATATAATTTAAACCTTTAACTTTGAAACTTGGCAAAATAGGTCCTTATAGTTATAACTTTAGGAAAATAACATTTTCAGTCCTTTTAGTTATAAATTTTAGAAATTTACAATATATTCCCCTTTGCATGAAAATATTTGCAAAACAAGTCCAAAATCCATATTAAGGTATTTTTGAATTCTAAAAGAGTTTCATAGCTTATGGCTTATTATAATAAGCTAAAATAAGTTAGGATAAATAGCTTTAAGAGCTATACTTATTAAAAATAGCTTATGAACTTAAAACATATAAATAGGTCGATTGGTTTATAAATTTAACCCGCTGGGTTGTAAGCTTTTAAGACTTGATAAAAAACTTATTGAAATGAATAAATAAGCTTATAGGATAGCTTATAACAACAGCTAAATAAAGTTTAGCTTGTAGAATTAAAGAAGAATGAGTAAAATTAAGGGTTTTAAAGTTTCGTTGGTTTAGAAAATTAACCACATATGGATTTGAGTTAAAAGCTTTTAACAAGAGTTCATACATGATTATAAGATACTTATTAAGGATTCAAAATAGAAAATGAGCTTATTGAATGAGAGTTCGGCTTACTTGAGCTCAAAGTGGGTTGAAAATGGGTTTTGAGTTCGTAGGCTGAAACACCTTTGCAAGGCTTCTCTCTAGTTCTAGGCTTCACTTCTATTCGTTGGGGACCTTCTTAACTTCCTTAGATCAGCTTTAGAACACCAATGATTTTGTGGAAGAAATAAGTTAGAGTTGTGAGATTAAAGTATGAAGGAGGTGCGGCTATTTTCTATAGGGCCGAATGACCCTTGGATACCAAGTTTTAAGAGTGATGTTGGTGGCTAAGATCCTTGTAAATTGCTGACCTTAGGAGGCAAGGAGGTGAGTATTCAATGGCTAGGTAAGTAGCTATGAAAGTGTTAGAAGGGTTTGAAAGGGGATGTTCAGCGGCTAGAAAGTAGAAACAATTAGGTGGATGTAGCAATACTTGTGGTGAAGGAAAGGAATAGAGGTGCTTGTAAGCTACTTGGGTGGCTGCTTGGTAAGTCATAGAGGTGCTTGAGGTGTTAGGGTGCTAGCTTAGGAGTAAAAATGGGTCAAAATGAAAAGAAAATGGTGCCAAGTTGGTTTTGCTTTTGGGTTAGGGTTTAGGTTTTAATTCATAGTTATTGTTAGGGTTTTCAGATAGATTAGGGTTTAGGATTAGTGATTAGGATTAATTTAGGTTTAGGATTATGGTTTAGGGCTTATATTAAGAGTTTAGTAGTTTAGTTTTAGGTTTAAAGTGAAATTAGGGTTTTAGGGTTTTGTTTAGGGTTTAGGGTTTTAAATTAGGTTTTAGAATGATTTATGGATTAGGTTTAGGGTTTAGAAGTCATGCATTAAGTGCGTGTACCTTGTGTTAAAGTGGTGGTAAGAAACTAAAGTGATTTAGGAGCTTAAATGACCTAATTAGGTTTTCTTGCATCATTAACTTGTACATTGAGCTTTAGAAAGTTGTAACTTGATTTAGAAGGGTAAAGATATTCAAATGTTGTGTATTGATACTTGTACACATACTTTAAAGGCTTGTACATTCCTTTTATATGTATACATTACATATAATTTAGGTTTTGATATAAACGTTAATGCTTAATGCTTGTTTTGAAATAATGTTTTGAAAAGTACGTTAAATGGAGAATGTACTTGGTAAAAATGATATTAGGATATAGACTTGACATATTAGGATGTTCACATGATATAACCATAGATATAGATGGCATTGATAGAGGTTGCGTGGGCTCGTTTACTTTAGAGATGCAAGTTATGTTGCAATAATGAGATAAAGCAAAATTTTCCCTGTAAAGGTGGATATATTAAAAGATTGATTATGTACATGCATCTAATTTAATAGATGGATAATTACATTGATGAAAATTATGGGTTGTTATAGTCTCCCTCCCTTAAAAGAAATCTCGTCCCGAGATTTAGTTGGATGCAGGAGTGGTGTTTGAAAACAGATGTGGATATTTGGCACGAATTTGATCTTCAGCGTTCATAAATTATTGACCCCTCTTTTAGAGTTCCATCTTACTTTGATTATAGGAATACGACTTTGTTTCAGTTGCTTGACTTCTCGATCCATAATCTCCACTGGTTCTTCTACAAAGTTGAGTTTGTCATCAAGTCGAAGCTCTTTTATTGGAATGACAAGGGATTCGTCAGATAAGCATTACTTTAGATTAGAAATGTGGAAAGTACTATAAACATTACTAAGCTCTTCAGGAAGCTCTAGTTTGTATGCCACTGGGCCAATCCGTTTAAGGATTTGAATGGTCCAATGTACCGAGGGTTAAGCTTTCCTCGCTTTTCTACAATCTGAATGATACCTTTACGTAGGTGATACTTTTGAACATAAACATTATCTACACTTGAATATCTAAGAGGCTTTTTCGCCTTACCATTGCGTAACTACTTTGCCGATACTCTTGCAGCTTGCACAGCTTTGGTCGAATTTCTGCACATCTTTTAGTGGTTTCATGGATTATTTCTGGTCCTGTAAGTTGAACATCTCTAACTTCGGCCCAGCAAACAGGTGATTTGCACTTTCGACCATAAAGTTCCTCGAATGGTGTTGCCTTGAAACTGGCATGATAACTGTTATTGTATGATAATTCTACCAATGCTAAGTGTCTTTCCCATCCTTTTCCAAAATCTATAACACAGGCTCGAAGCATGTCTTCGAGTGTTTGAATGGTCCTTTCACTTTGTCCATCGGTTTCGGGATGATATGTTGTACTCATGTCTAATTGAGTACCCAAAGCACATTGTAATGATTGCCAGAATCTAGATGTGAAATGACTGTCATGATCCGAAATGATAGATATTGGCACTCCATGCCAGGAGACAATTTCTTTGATGTATAACCTTCTAAGGGTTTCCATACTATTTGTCTCTTGGGTAGGGATGAAGTGTGCGGATTTGGTAAGGCGATTGACAATGACCCAGATTATGTCATGTCCGTTTGATGTTTTGGGTAGTTTTGTGATGAAATCCATTGTGATTCTCTCCCATTTCCACATAGGAATCTCCGGTTGTACCAGTAAGCCGGATGGCTTCTGACATTCTGCCTTAACTCTAGAACATGTTAAACATTTGCCAACATATTCAGCGATGATTGCCTTCATGTTAGGCCCCAATAAGTTTTCTTAAGATCCTGATTATATCTGTCAAACCTGGGTGAATGGAATATTTTTATTTTATAGGGGACTCAACATGATCAAGTCTCTCAGATTACCAAAGAGTGGTAACCAGCTTCGGTTCTTAATACAACGAGTTCCATCAGGACGTATTTCAAATGCTTTATCCATTCCTCGTAAGTTTTCAGCCTTGATGTTTTCTTCTTTGAGTGCTTCGGTTTGAGCTTTAAGAATTTGTGAGGGTAAGTTTGGATGAATGGTCATAACTAATGATCTAACTCGGAGACTGGTTTGAATTCGTTTCCTTCCGGCTTAAGGCATCTGCCACAACATTTGCCTTTCCAGGGTGATAACGAATCTCACAATCGTAATCTGCGAGTAATTCTAACCAACGGCGTTGTCTCATGTTCAATTCTTTTTATTAATAATATATTTTTTTTTTGAAGAATTTTGTGATCGAGTGAAAACCTACACTTTGTGCCATACAGAAATGTCTCTAGATTATAAAAGCAAACACAACTTCTCCTAATTCGAGATCATGGAAGTGTATATTTATCTTCAAAGTTTAGAGTTGTCGTGATGCATATGCAATAACTTTATCCTACTTGCATTAACACCGCTCCCAGTACCTTGATGGATGCATCACAGTAAACAACAAAATCCGTCGTTTCCTTCTGGTAATCTAAGATTGGAGCTTTACAAACAGCTTTTGTCCTTATATTAGTAATTGGAAACGACTCTTTAATCATCGCCCCAGAATATACTTCTTGTTTTTCTGGTTAATTCAGTCAAAGACTTTGCAATCTTCAAAAAACCTTCGATGAATATCTCCCGATAATAACCGCGATTCATAAGAAATGACGTATTTCTATGGGTGTAGGTAGGAGATGCCAAGTTCTAACTCTTCAATCTGGCGGGGTCAACATGAAGTTCATGACTATCAATTAAGTGTCCCAAGAAATTGCACGATATGAATCCAGAAATCACACTTGGAGAACATGCATACAACACTTCTCTTTCCTTGAGTAATTCTAGTATTATTCTCAGATGATTTGAGTGCTCTTCTTTGTTACGAGAGTAGATAAGAATATCATCGATGAACACTATCACAAATTTATCCAAGTATAGTTTACACATACGATTCATGAGATCCATGAATACAGTAGGTGCATTAGTTAAACCAAATGGCGTCACTTGCAATTCATAATGTCCATATCTTATTCTGAAAGCAGTCTTGGGAATATCTTCATCCCTGACTCTCAATTGATGATAACCTTATCTCAAGTCGATCTTTGAGTAAACACTCGAACCTTGAAGTTGGTCAATAAAGTTCATCGAAACATGGGTTACTGGGTAACATCTTTACGGTAAGTTTATTCAACTCTCGGTAATCGATACACATTCTGAAAGATCCATCTTTCTTTTTAACAAATAAGACAGGAGCTCCCCAAGGTGAAGTACTTGGTCGAATAAAACCCCTCGGTCTGCCAAATTTTGAAGTTGGTTAGATAGTTCCTGCATTTCTGAAGGAGCTAATCTATAGGGTGCTCAAGCTACAGGTGTCGCTCCTGGAATTAAATCGATTTGAAATTCTACTTGACGAACTGGAGGAAGGCCAGGTAGATCTTTAGGAAAAACTTCTGGAAATTCTCTGACTACTGGTATGTCTTCTAGTCGTTTTCTCGTCCGACTTCTTTTCCATTATTTGGGCTATGAAAACTTGACATCCCCTGGATATATACCTTTCGGTTTTTATACAGGATATGAGATTAGTCAAGTTTTTACTTCTCGTCCACCCGAATGATTAATGCTTTCACCGTCGATGGGAAATGTTGACTCCTTCTCATCACAGATAATCCTAGCATGATAATTGGATAACCAATCCATACCAATGACGACGTCGAAACTACCGAGTTTAATCGGCATAAGATCAATTTTGAAAGGTAAATTAAAATAAAAGGGGTGTCGGGTTGGTTTTGGTTTCGGCTTAGGATTTAGGGTTTTAATTTGAGTTTAGGTTAAGGTTTAGGATAGTTTAAGGTTTAGGATTAAGGTTTAGGGTTTTGTTTTAAGGTTTAAAATGAAATTAGGGTTTTAGGGTTTCGTTTAGGGTTTAAGGTTTTAGATTAGGGTTTTAGGATGACTTAGGGTTTAGGTTTAGGGTTTAGGAGTCATGCAATAAGTGTTTGTACCTTGTGTTAAAGTGGTGGTAAGAAACTAAAGTGATTTAGGAGGTAAATGACCTAGCTTTACTTTTTTGCATTATTGACTTGTACATTATGCTTTAAAAGGTTATACTAAGGTTTAGGAGGGAAACATTATTCAAATGTTATGCTATGATACTTGTACACATGCCTAAAAAGCTTGTACATTTATTTTGTATGTAAATATTATATGAAGTTAGGGTTTTGATATAAACGTTTAATGTTTAAAGTTTGTTTTGATATAACGTTGTAAATGGTACGTTAAATGGGTAATGTACTTGTTAAAAATGATTTTAAGATATAGACTTGACATATTAGAATGTTTACATGATGTAAACTTAGATAGAATTGGCATAGGTAGGTTGCGTGAGCTCGTTTACTTTAAAGATGCAAGTTACGTTGCATAATGAGATAAAGCAAAAAAAATCTCTGTAAAAAGGTAGTATATATATAATAGATGGATATTACATTGATGAAAATTACGGGTTGTTATAAAGAGCTACATAACTCTGTGAGTGTAGTTTATTGTACGTTAACCACCATCTGTCTTGACATTGTCAAGCTTGTCGCCTCCATCTTTGTTTGTTTCCTTTATTATTATTTTTATTATTATTATTAGTATTATTTTCTCGTACGAAACACACCGATGATACCTCACCATTTCCTTCGGGACAATGTCCAAAAGGAAACATCTCCATTTGAAAATGTTGCATCTGAAGATACAATCACCGACATTCTTTCTTTACCCCTCAAACGTGAATCGCTAAATTATCTTTGTAAAGGTTTAGGAATGATGGAACACGTTCCATAAATTGTTCTCTTCTTTTCTTCTAGTTTCGATTCTAGTTCGTGTTCCATTCCGTGTCATGACAACTTAACTACTTCATCCGAAGTACTTTAAGTATTTTTAATTAGCGAAATGCAAATTAAAATGTCTCTCTTTTTGAAAAATTTGTCAATTTACCCAAACATCCCTCCTGTTGGCGGTCTGGCGGCCCCCAGATCTATTCTGGCGGCCCTCAGATATATCTGAGACTGCCGGCAGCAGCTTGTAATACCATTTATTATTTTTTCCATAACCTAGCACTTCCTCTCTTCTGCTATGAGTTGACGTCTACTCCACACCCAAACCTATACCCAATATCCTCTATAGATTAATGGGTCATCCTCATATCCCAACACTCATAAGCATCATTGCTTATGTTTTCAAGAGTCAAGTGAATTTCATAATGAAATGTGTCTCATTATCAAACACATTCCTTACAATCAATAGACTTACAATCCATCACTTCACAATAAAACCCCTCACATAAAAACCTTGGTCCTCACATCTCGCATACGTCTTGTCTCAAATTCATAGACGATTCTTCTCACTCCTAAACGTTTCTTCTCTCTTCTAGTAGTCGTTTCACTTCTAATAGAGTTTCTACTTCTAAAAGTTTCTTCTCACATCTAAACGTTCCTTTTTCACTTCTAATGAGTCTCCTCATCTCTAACATTTCTTCTAACTTCTATACGTTTCTTCTCTTTTCTAATAGTCTTGTTACTAATAGCATTCTTCCTACATCCCTTGACAATTTAATTATTTCATCCGAAATATTTAAGTAATTTGTGAAATGCAAATGTCACTCCTTCGCACAAATTTCCACTTTCTAGAAAGTGAAAAACATAAAGAAGATATTAAATCTTCAAGTGTTATTGAGTCACCACATTGTTGCGTCTCTCATTATTATTCCATCATGAAAGAACTACGATCTCATTTCACATCCCACTTTGTTCCTCAACATTGTCAACCAACAAAACACCAAACAAACCTTTAAATTCCTTTAAGCAGTTGAAAAGCTGTCTCTTGGTCTTCACCCCAGATATACTTCTTGTTTTTCTAGGTTAATTTCAGTCAAAGACTTTGCAATCTTTGAGAAATCTTTGATAAATCTCCGATAATAACCGGCGAGTCCTAAGAATTGATGTATTTCTGTGGGTGTAGTAGGAGATGCCTAATTCTTAACTGCTTTATATCTTGGGGGTGGGGTTAACATTACGTCCCTTGACTTCATATTAAGTGTCACATAGAATTTACATGATATGAATCAGAAATAAACACTTGGAGAACTTGGCATACAACTTCTCCTTTTTAAGTAATTCCAGGATTATCTCAATTGTTTTGCCTGTACTATTCACTTTGGTTACGAGAGTAGTTGGATTATCATCTCGATTAACACTTATCATAATTTTATCCAAGTATGGTTACATACACGATTCCTGAGATCACATGATACAGCTGGCGGCGTTAGTTAAACCAAATGGCATTACTTGAAATTCATATTGTTTATATCTTGTTCTGAAAGCAGTCTTGGGAATATCTTTATCCCTAACTCTCAATTGATGATAACCTGATCTCAAGTCGATCTTTGAGTAAACACTCGAACCTTGAAGTTGGTCAAATAAGTCATTAATCCTGGGTAATGGGTAACGATTCTTTACGGTAAGTTTATTCAACTCTCGGTAATCGATACACATCCTGAAAGATCCGTCTTTCTTTTTAACAAATAAGACAGGAGCTCCCCAGGGTGAAGTACTTGGTCAGATAAAACCTCGGTCTGCTAACTCTTGAAGTTGGTTAGATAGTTCCTGCATTTTTGAAGGAGCTAATGTATAAGGTGCTTGGGCTACAGGTGCCGCTCCTGGAACTACTTTTAGATTTGTAATATTCTTCTACTTGGCGAACGGGAGGAATGGCCAGGTAGATCTTCAGGAAAAACTTCTAGGAATTCTCTGATTACTGGGATATCTTCTAGTCTTTTCTCGTCTGACTTCTTTTCCATTACTTGGATTACAAAAACTTGACTAACCTGGGATATATATCTTTTGTTTTTTTATACAGGATATGGGGATTTAGTCCTGTTTTTACTTGGAGTCAACCTCGGGATGATCAAAGTTTCACTTTTGATTGGGATTGGATGACTTTCTCATCACACAATAATTTCTACATTGATACTTGGATAACCAATCCATACCAATGACGACGTCGAAACTACCGAGTTTGATCGGCATAAGATTAATTTTGAAAGGTTGGTTTAACTTAATGTAAGAGTTGCACCTTGAATAATGGTATTTTGCTACTAGGTTTCTCACGCCATTTTGATATGTAAAAGGTATTCTTTTGTAATGGGTGGACTATTCTAGCATAGTAGGCAAGAGATATGGATACGAAGCTTTATTGCTCCAGAATCAAATAATACTCTAGCTAGATGTTGGTTTAGAAGGAACATACCCGTGACTACATTCGGGTCTTGGTGAGCATTCCTATCCCTCAGCATGTAGGCTCTTCCTTGGGCATTGTTGTTGGTGGTCTTTCGGCACTGATTTGCATAATGCCCTTTCTCTCCACAGGCATGACAAGTAACTGTCACTGGTAGCAGATTACTTCTAGTGGCTGGCCCTTTGTTTCTGCAGTTCTTGGTCAGATGGCCCACCTTGTTACAAGTATTACACTTAACAGTGCAATGTCCTGTGTGATGTAGAGTGCATTTCTTACACAATGGACGGTTTCTAATATACCTATTATTTTCAGTTAGAGTGACAGCATAAGACCTAAAGGTTTCATGTCTTCTGTTCTGTTGTGGTTGGTGATTATTGTAGCGGTTGTTGGTGTTGGTGTTACGGTAGTTGTTGTTGTTGAAAGTTCTTCTGTCGTCAAACTTTCATTTGTGATCACTTGATACTTGCACCGGAGTGTGCTTTGTTACCTGATCCATTAGCCTCTGGGCTATGTTAATGGACCTCTAGTTTGGTTTAGTGGCGTACATTCCTTCAATACTTCGAGGCAATCCCCCGATGAAAACTTCTATCATTTTCTCAGAATCTGGCACTATAGTGGGACACAAGGTTGCTAATTCCTGGAATCATCTTACATATGTCTTAAGATCATTCCCCTTCATAGTCAGATGGTAAAATCCATCTTCCATCTTCTGGACTTCAGTTCGGGGACAGTACTTCTTTATCAAAAGCTTCTTGAATTCAACCTAGGTAATCTTGTAAGCTTCTTCTATCCTAATAGGTTGGGCAAAAGAATTCCACCAGGATAGAGCTTCTTCAGTTAAAGTACCAGTAGCAAACTTTACCTTGCAGTCTTCGGTACAGTTGCTACGGGAAAACACTGATTCAGTTCACTCAAACAAGCGGATAAGGCCAACAGCGCCTTCCGTACCTTTGAAGTTGATAGGTTAGCAAAAGCTCATAAACTCTTTGTAGCTTACACTTTCTTGCTACAGGAGTTCTCTTGTCTCTTAGTGATATTATCAGTATTTGCCATGTTAGCGGCTTGTGCTTCCAAAGCTACGAAAACACTATCAGCAACTAGTTTCTTGATGGCAGCCTGAGTCATGGCTGGTGCTTCAGATGTTGACGTAAGGTTCAAAAATAAGAATGATATCACAATTCTTTCCTAAAAATGCGTAAGGTTCAAAAATAAACATTGTCACATAGGATCCATAGATACTTATTTGATATGAATTCTAACAAGCATCTAACTTATTAGTTTATTTTCTGGGTATAACACCCCATTTTTGACATATAGCAGCAGAAGCTAATCTGGTGTATTATTTCATAGTACAACAGTCATAATCATAGAAAACGACTCGAAAGAGATGTTTTTAAAAGATAAGTTATCATTCATTATTTCATCAGAGTTTTTACAAATAGAGGTCCCAAAATCTACATGAAAACATAAAGCTTGAATGATAACAGTTTACCATCTTCAAGTCCTTGCCACTCCGTTGCCATAAGATGTTCAGTTACCGAAAATAAACATGGTTAAAAGCTCACACAATGGTTGAGTGAAATTCATATATTTATATAAATTGTGTGAATACCAAGTCATCATAAGAGTGGGTTACGTTGTTTTACACCCATAAGTGTAATCTTTCAATGAGTACATTATCTATGTGAAAAAGTATTTTGCGTTCTAAGCACATGGCACTCAAACTGACTAGTGTATATATAAATAATGATATATATAAAGATAATGGCCCCGTATAGTAATTGCCATATACCTATGAGTTTCAAATATAGTGCGTTTGGTTACCTATCCGGCTAACACAAACAGGATTCGTCAATCCCAATAGGTCTATTCACAATATTCGCATTCACTCGCAAGTGATTAATGGTCCATGATGGTGGAGGTCTTTTGGCATAAAGGGACTTAGACAACAGATGCAATAGATTATCAGGATTAGCATACATTTAGAAAACACTTGTTATCATGTTTATAGCATGTATCCCCCTCACGGGTTTATGAAATAGAAGATTTAAAAGTGAGGCTATGAACTCACCTTAACAGTATAGGGAAATCTGATTGATGGCAAAAGTATATCAAGTGAAAGTAACGGCTTCGTCATGCAACCTGGGGTGATATGTCAAGTCTTAGTGTGATAGTTTATGTTTCAAAACTTCATAAAGTTTAACGTATATCTTTGATTTATTAAATTATGGAAATATTGTATCGTTGTTCGGGCTATCATAATCCAGAGGCCATGTAGTATCGTTTGAGGAGCCAGGGCACTTTAAATCGTAAACCCAGCAAACTCGTCAAAATGAAAACTCAAATGAAACCCTTCATATGAAATTCCCTAGTAACGTGATACGATAAGATTTTAAGTTTCTTCAAAAGTTAGTTGATGATAAATTATGTTAAATATATAACGAAATAATGCGTCGATTTATGATTAATAACGATAAATGTGTCGGGTTTTAATAAAATCGAGTTTTATAATATTAATATATATTTTTATAATTTATATAAAAATATTATATTTTATATTTTTAAGTTTGCAAAATTGGCAATATATACCCTTGGTTTATAAACTTTTACAACTTTAGTCCTTTATATATAAAGTATATATAATTTAAACCTTTAACTTTGAAACTTGGCAAAATAGGTCCTTATAGTTATAACTTTAAAAAAATGACATTTTTAGCCCCTTTAGTTATAAATTTCAGAAAGTTACGATATATACCCCTATGTATTGAAATATTTGCAAAACAAGTACAAAAAGCCATGCAAGCTTATTTAACGATTCAAATGATTTTTGGCAAGTTATAGTTATTAGAATTAAAGCTAAATTATGATGTCTCCTATGTAACAAAGTTTAGGAAAAAGATTTCGTTAAGCTATAAATCAAAACGGGTCGTTTTTAGGGTTTTAGAAAAACACAGGTTTGAGGATTCAAAGCTTCAAACAAGAGTTTATATATGATCTTAAGAGTATTATGAACATTCTAATACAGAATATAAGCTTATGGAACAAGATCTTAGGCTTACTTGAGCTAAAATGGGTCGAAATAGGTTTTTATGACTCGTACGCCTAGGAATGGCTTCAAGACTTCATTTTTCTTGCTTCTTGGCTTCTATTCTGAGCTTAGGGACTTCTCTTGATCTTCTATTGCTGCTAGGGAATGGTTAGAACTCCATTTGAGTGTGTGAGATAAGTTTTGAGGGATGATTTGAAGGGTTGCTTGGTTCGTGTATTTATAGGGTGAAAAGACCTTTAATGGTAAGTTAGTGGTGTAGATATCTAGGCTAGATTAGTGAGTTTAAGGGTTAGGAGGCGTGAGTATATAGCTAGAAATACTGATATGAGTTGTGGAGGGTGTTTGGAGGCCACGGCTAAGGAAGGGTGACAAGGTGGTGATGTAGCAAACTTGGTGGCCAAGAGTTGAAAAGGATGTGCTTGTAAGCTGCTTGGTGACATAAGGGTGAGGTCATGAAGGTACTTGGAAGGGTGCTTGGTTTAAAAATGGGTGAAAATGGGTATCGGGTTGGTTTAGGGTTCGATTTAGGGTTTTGGACTTTTAGAATAAGTTAGGTTTAGGGTTCAGGATAGATTAAGGTTTAGGATTAGTGTTAGAATTAAGTTTTAAGGTTTAGGGTTTTAAAATGAAATTAGGGTTTTTAGGGTTTTGTTTAGGGTTTAGGGTTTTTTATTAGGGTTTTAGGATAGTTTAGCTTTAGGGTTTAGAAGTTGTACATTGAGTATAATACCTTGTACTAAAGAGGTGGTAAAGAAACTAGAATGAAAACGGTGGTAAAATGAGCTTAATTGACTTTATGCTTCATTGATTTGTACCTTAAGCTTAAATGAGTTGTACATTGTAATTGGAGGGAAAAGAATATTCAATGTGGTGCATTATACAACTTGTACACATACTTGAAGCTTGCACATTCATTTTATATGTATTTATTACATTCAATTAGGTTTTGATATTAACGTTTTTGTTTAATGGTTGTTTTGATATATTGTTTTGAAAAGATACGTTAAATAGTATAAATGTACTTGGTAAAAATGATATTAAGATATAGACATGACATATTAGGATGTTTACATGATATAAACATAGATAGAGGTTGCGTAAGCTCGTTTACTTTAGAGATGAAGTTTCGTGCATATATGAGACAAAGCAAAAATTTCCATGTAAAAAAGGTGGTATCTAATAGTGACATCTAATTTAATAGATGGATATTACAGTGCATCTAATTTAATAGATGGATATTTACATTGATGAAAATTGTGGGTTGTTATAGTCTCCCTCCCTTAAAAGAAATCTCGTCCCGAGATTTAGTTGGATGCCGGAGTGATGTTTGAAAACAGATGTGGATACTTGGCACGAATTTGATCTTCGCGTTCCCATGTAAATTATGGTCCTCTTTTAGAGTTCCATCTTACTTTGATTATAGGAATACGACTTTGTTTCAGTTGCTTGACTTCTCGATCCATAATCTCCACTGGTTCTTCTACAAAGTTGAGTTTGTCATCAAGTCGAAGCTCTTTCATTAGAATGACAAGGGATTCGTCAGATAAGCATTTCTTTAGATTAGAAATGTGGAAAGTACTGTGGACATTACTAAGCTCTTCAGGAAGCTCTAGTTTGTATGCCATTGGACCGACTCTTTTAAGAATCTTAAATGGTCCAATATACAGGTGATTAAGCTTTCCTCGTTTTCCAAATCGGATGACACCTTTACGAGATGATACTTTTAACATAACACGATCTCCAACTTGAAATTCTAAAGGTTTTCGCCTTACATTAGCGTAACTTCTTTTCTGATCTCTTGCAGCTTGCAAGCGTTGTCGAATTTGCACTATTTTCACAGTGGTTTCATGAATTATTTTTGGTCCTGTAAGTTGAACATCTCCAACTTCGGCCTAGCAAACAGGTGATCTGCACTTTTGACCATAGAGTGCTTCAAACGGTGCTTCCTTAATACTGGCATGATAACTGTTATTGTAAGTGAATTCCACCAATGGTAAGTGTCTTTCTCATCCTTTTCCAAAGTCTATGACACATGCTCGAAGCATGTCTTCGAGTGTTTGGATGGTTCTTTCACTTTGTCCATCGGTTTCGGGATGATATGCCGTACTCATGTCTAATTGAGTACCCAAAGCATTTTGTAATAATTGTCAGAATCTGGATGTGAAATGACTGTCATGATCCAAGATGATAGATATTGGCATACCATGTCGGGAGACTATTTCTTTGATGTACAACCTGGTAAGGGTTTCCATACTATCTGTCTCTCGGGTAGGTATGAAATGTGCGGATTTTGTAAGGCAATCGACAATGACCCAAATTGTTTCATGACCGTTTGATGTTTTTGGAAGTTTTGTAACGAAGTCCATTATTATTCTTTCCCATTTCCATATAGGAATCTCTGGTTGTACCAGTAAGCCGGATGGCTTCTGACATTCTGCCTTAACTCTAGAACATGTCAAACATTTGCCAACATATTCTACGATGATTGCCTACATGTTAGGCCATGAATAGAGTTTCTTTAGATCTTGGTTCATTTTGTCAGAACCTGGGTGAATGGAATACTTTGATTTATGAGACTCGTGCATGATTAAGTCTCTCAAACCACCAAAAAGTGGTAGCCAACTTTGATTTTTGATACAACGAGTTCCATCAGGACGAATTTCAAATGATTTGTCCATCCCTCGTAGGTTTTCGGCTTTGATGTTTTCTTCCTTGATTGCTTTGGTTTGAGATTCAAGGATTTGAGTTGGTAATTTTGGATGAATGGTCATGATTAATGATCTGATTCGGAGTGGTTCCTTTCGGATTAAGGCATCTGCTATGACATTTGCTTTTCCAGGATGGTAGCGGATCTCACAATCGTAATCTGCAAGTAATTCTAACCAACAGTGTTGCCTCATGTTTAATTCTTTCTGATGAAGAATATGTTGAAGGCTTTTGTGATCAGTGAAAATTGTACACTTTGTACCATATAGATAGTGTCTCCAGATTTTAAGAGCGAATATGACTGCTCCTAATTCAAGATCATGAGTGGTGTAGTTTTCTTCGTGAGGCTTGAGTTGTCGGGACGCATATGCAATGACTTTTTCTTTTTGCATTAATACTGCTCCCAGACCTTGAAGAGATGCATCACAATAAACGACAAAGTCATCGTTTCCTTCAGGTAATGCTAAGATTGGAGCTTCACAAAATTTTTGTTATAGCAATTGGAAAGCCGTCTCTTGATCTTTTTCCCATATATACTTCTTGTTTTTCTGGGTTAATTAAGCCAAACGCTTTGCAATTTTTGAGAAACCTTAGATGAATCTTCGGTAATAGCCGGCGAGTCCTAAGAATTGACGAACTTCCGTGGGTGTAGTAGGAGATGCCCTGTTCCTAACTGCTTCAATCTTGGTGGGGTCAAAATGAAGTCCTTGACTATCAATTAAGTTTCCAAGAAATTGATTCATGAGATCCATGAATACAGCAGGTGCATTTGTTAAACCAAATGGCATAACTTGAAATTCATAGTGTCTGTATCTTGTTCTGAAAGCAGTCTTAGGAATATCTTCTTCCCTTACTCTCAGTTAATGATAACATGATCTTAAGTCAATTTTTGAATAAACGCTTGAACCTTGAAGTCGATTGAATAAGTCATCGATCCTTGGTAATGGATAATGAATCTTTATGGTAAGTTTATTCAACTCTCGTTAATCGATACACATTCTGAAAGATCCATCTTTCTTTTTAACAAATAAGACAGGAGCTCCCCAGGGCGAAGTACTTGGTCAGATAAATCCTCGGTCTGCTAACTCTTGTAGTTGGTCAGATAGTTCTTGTATTTCTGAAGGAGTGCTCGGGCTACTAGTGCCACTCCTAGAATTAAATTGATTTGGAATTCTACTTGGCGAATCGGAGGAAGGCCGGGTAGATTTTCGGGAAAAACTTCCAGAAATTCTCTGACTACTGGTATATCTTCTAGTCATTTTTCATTTGATTTACATAAGGTTGTGATAGTATGTCATGAGAAAGTAGTAGAAATACCAGTGGAGGATGGTAGGATCCTTAGAGTTCATGGGGAACGAACCATATGAATTGCCAAGGTATTGAAGAGCGTGAAGAAGGATGAACCGAAGTTGGGCGATATACCTATAGTATGTGATTTTGAAGATGTGTATCCTGAAGACTTGTCGGTGATTACCACCGCAACGACAAAGTTGATGGTTTTGTATAGATCTAGTTCCTGGCTGGAGCGGACGCCAATTGTGAAGTCTCCATTCTCGTTTTAGCGCCTTCAGAGATTGCAAGAATTGTCTAGCAGCTGCAAAGAGTTACAAGACAAGGGTTTCTTAGATCCTAGCATTCTCCCATGGGGAGCGCCAGTGTTATTTTGTCAAGAAGAAGGATGGATCGCTATATGTGTATCGATTATAGAGAGTTGAACAAGTTGACGGTTAAGAATCGTTATCCTCTTCCGAGAATTGATGATTTATTTGACCAACTACAAGGATCGTGTTATTTCTCCAAGATAGACCTTCGGTCAGGTTATCACCAACTACGCGTGCATGAAGACGACATACCTAAGACGGCGTTCTGAACGAGATATGGACATTTTGAGTTTACGGTTATGCCTTTTGGGCTAACCAATGCGCCTGCAATTTTTATGGATTTGATGAACCGAGTTTGTAAACTGTATTTAGATAAGTTTGTTATCGTTTTATCAAAGACATTCTTGATCTACTCGAAGATGAAGGAGGACCATGAAGTTCATTTGGGTTTGGTGTTGGAATTGTTAAGGAAGGAGAAGCTGTATGCCAAGTTCTCCAAGTGTGAGTTCTGGTTGCAAGAGGTGCACTTTCTTGGTCACATTGTTAATCAGAATGGTATACATGTGGATCCTAGCAAAATAGAAGCAGTAAAGAATTGGAAAACCCCTACGACACCTTCTGAGATTCAATCATTTTTGGGATTAGCCGGTTACTACCGACAGTTTATTGCAAATTTCTCCAAAATTGTTAAACCTCTTACCTCGTTGACTTAAAAGAATCAGAAGTACGTATGGGGCGTGGAGCAAGAAGAGGCTTTTCAGACCTTAAAGAATAACTTGTGTGATGCACCAATATTGACGCTACCTGATGGAGTTGAAGATTTCATAGTTTATTGTGATGCATCGAACCAAGGATTAGGTTGTGTACTCATGCAAAGAGGAAAAGTTATTGCCTATGCATCGAGGCAGCTGAAAATCCATGAAAAGAATTACACGACGCATGATTTAGAGTTGGGAGCGGTGGTATTTGCTCTTAAGGCTTGAGGCATTATCTGTATGGTACTAAGAGTGTTATCTATACCGATCACAAAAGTCTTCAACACATTTTTGATCAGAAAGAGCTGAATATGCGTCAGAGGAGATGGATTGAGTTGTTTAGTGATTATGAGTGCGAGATTTGTTACCATCCTGGTAAGGCGAACGTTGTGGCTGATGCATTGAGTAGGAAGGAGCGGCTGAAACCTAGACGTGTAAGGGCTATGGCAAATGGACTATTCCAGGACCATCCCCCTAAACCCCACTGGTTTTGTTTGGATTTGTGTGTTGGCTTTGGTTTGGGGTTGGAATGGTGTTTTGGTTGGATTGTGGATTTGTGGATGTTTTCTTGTGGTTGTTTTGTTGTTTTGTTGTGGATTGTTGGATGTTTGGAATGTTGGGGTGTTTCGGATTTTGGATATGGGAATGAAGAGAGATATTACTACTTATGTTAGTAAGTGTTTGACATGTTCAAAGGTAAAGGCTGAGCATCAAAGGCCTTCGGGCTTACTGCAACAACCTGAGATACCTGAATGGAAGTGGGATAAGATCACTATGGATTTTATCACTAAGTTGCCTAGGTCAAAAAGTGGGCATGACACGATTTGGGTCATAGTCGATAGACTAACTAAGTCGGCTCATTTCCTAGATATAAGGGAAGACTATAGTACTGAGAAATTGGCAAAGATCTACATTGATGAGATAGTCACGAGACATGGAGTTCCTGTGTCAATTATTTCAGATAGAGATGGACGATTTACGTCGCGTTGCTGGCAGACTGTACAAAAAACTTTAGGGACGAAGTTGGATATCAGTACGGCTTATCATCCCCAAACAAATAGACAAAGTGAGCGTACGATTCAGACCTTAGAGGATATATTGAGGGCATGTGTAATTGATTTTGGTGGTAGCTTGGGAAGGTCATCTACCAATTGGTGAGTTTTCTTATATATAAGAGCTTATCATTCGAGTATAAGATGTGCTCCGTTTGAAGCCTTGTATGGAAGGAAGTGTAGGTCGCCTATTTTATGGGCTGAGATTAGAGAAATTAGTTTGATTGGACCTGAATTGGTTCAAGAAACGACTGATAAAGTTGTGTTGATAAAGGAGAAGCTCAAAGCAGCGAGTTGAGATGTCAAAAGAGCTATGTGATAATAGACGCAAAAACCATTGGAATTCGGAAAGAGTAGGAGATCGAGTAATGTTGAAAGTATCACCTTGGAAAGGTGTATGTAATTCGTTTTGGGAAAAAGGGTAAGTTAGCACCGAGATACGTAGGACCATTTGAGATTCTTAAAAGGATCGGTCCTGTAGCTTATCGATTGAGATTGCCTGAGGAATTGAGTGGGGTACATGACACGTTTCATGTGTCAAACCTAAAGAAATGTTTTGCGGATGCTAGTTTGCATGTGCCATTAGGTGAGATTAAGATTGACAAAACTCTTCGTTTTGTTGAGGAACCTGTAGAGATAATGGATCGTAAAGTTAAGAGTTTAAAGCGTAATAAGATAGCGTTAGTAAAGGTTTGTTGGAATTCTAAGCGTGGTCCTCAGTTTACTTGGGAACGCGAGGATTATATGAAGTCTAACCCTCAGTTATTTGTTGATCAAGCTGATGAATCGGCTAGTTAAATCTCGAGACGAGATTTCCTGAAGGAGGGGATACTGTGACAACTATGGCTTGAGCAGGTTAGTCAAACCGTTAGTGTTGACTTAGGTGCCTGTTGCAATGTATGACTTATGTGATTTTATGTGTTTATGTGTGTTTATGAGGTATTGGTAATCAATCTATTGAGTGTGATCATCTCAATGAGATTGAAATGGTGGTGAAATTGGTTAAGTTCATTTCGTTCACTTTTGAGTGACAAGGAAATGATTATTGAGATTTGACGCACTTTCTGTGTTAATGTCGTAAAGTATTTTTCGTATATGTATTTTTGTTTGGTTAGATTAGGTCTAAGATAGTTAGATTTTTAGTGGTAAGTTAAGAAGAATGTAAAATTTCTATTTTAGGAAAGTTAGGTTGAAAATGAAAAGTTAAAAAGCTATTTTTTATAAGTCTAGTGAATTGCGTTTATGTAAAAAGGTATAGTCAAATTAGCTTAGGTTTTTATAAAAATTAAGGTATTGTAAATAATTATGTAATTAATAATAATAATAAAAAAATACAAGGCCAATCGGCTGATTTAAAGAAAAAGGAAAAAGAAAAAGAAGAAAAAAGAAAAGTGTTCTTGATTCCTCGCGAAAACAAATTAGATTTAATATTTTTATCAGGTTCTCTTAGTAGGTACCCCTATCAGAATACAAACTAATCCCTAAAACCCTCCCCCATTATTGACTGGTCGATTTTACAAGAAAAGGAAAAGAAGAAAAAATTTAGGGTTCTTGGTTAAGGTATTTTCTAATCCTTTGATTAATTCTAGTTAAATTTTAATTCTTGTAATCTAAGCTTGATGGATTAAGGTTTATAAATTAGGGTTTATAAATTAGGGCTTTGATTTTTCTGGAATTTTATAATGTTATAATGATTGTTTGAACATTAGTTTAATTGGTTACGAGATTTGACCTTGCGTTAGGGTCTAGATTGCCCGAATTAGTGGTTTAATTCACTACAGAATTTTAGGCAGTTTTGTAACGAGCATAACTTATTCATAAAAATTCAAATAAATAATTTACAACATAATGGAGATAACCTTAGAGAGTCTACTTTCCAGAAGAGTTAGCCTCATGAGTTTTTATGGTCGGGAAGTGGATCAAAGGGTCGTTACAAAATCAGTGTGTAAAACAGTGACGAATTTCAGTTTTGGTTTTGATTTTTCTAAAAATACTTAGACATCTAGTTAGAGGCTAAAAATCACGTGGAAGTTATTTTATATATTGTATGTGACTCCTGAATTTTTTTCTAAGTATGAAAGGAGGTCTAAAGTGGTCAGCTAGTGCCATACTTTTAGGAGGTCAGATTCTAGACGAATTTTGGACACTTTGGATTAATGAATTTCTAAAGGGTATTTGTAAAAGGGTAATGGCTTTGGGAGATCTATGAGAGGTTCATAGGACATATATGTAGCATGGTGAATTTTGGTTTGAATTGTGGAAGTGTTTAAGTGGTACGTTTAGGACGCGTAAGTGAGTATAAAATTCTGCTCAAAACCAGAAAATATAAAGTGTAGCAGTGAAGTGTAAATGGCATATGTAGGAGTTGGAAAAGGTTTAAATCAAGTATATAATGTTTGGTAGATAGCTTAAATATCCATCATAGTTGAGGTTACATCATATTGGGTTGAATGCCTAATTGATGGTAGCTTATTGTGTGCTTAATTGTTTAGATTATTCGTGAAGTGTTTGTGAAGCTTTTGTTGGAGTCTTTTGGGAAGCTAAGCATCAGGTGAGTTTCTTGTCCCATTATAATGTATTTACATTGGATGGGAAAATGTGCAAAGATGTTTTGGATGTGTTTAATCGCTGCGATTATGTGGTTTTACTTGAGGCATGAACGTTTATGTGGTTATTATAGGTGATATGCTTAATGTTGTTGTGATTGTTGTATGATTCCGGTTAGAGGGTAGTGCTTCTACCTACTCTAAATCTAATTGGAGGATTAAATATAAGATCTATTTCTATGTGGAATTCGGGTTAGAGGGTAGTGGACTTTACTCATTCCAATCTAATCTGTAGGGTTGAAATATATACTACATATGTGTGATTCGGTCGGGAGGGTAATGGGTTACCCCCAGGCTTTGTTATAGGTTGATCGGGGGGCACGTTCCGTCCAGTTGTGATTGATTGTGAGTTATATTGATAGCCTATGTGTTAGCTAGCTTAATTGTTTCTTGCCATGATATGTTATGTGAATTGACAGAATCATTGTTTTGTTTATTTTAAGGGGATTGATTTGTGTGTCTTAAACCTATGACTCTCACTAACATTATTGTTGACGTTTGTAAGCCTTCATTTTCAAGTAAGGTTCATGAGGTATTTAATGCTACAGAGAAGTGGATACTAGTGAACGCTAGGATTCATTGGAGTTCGCTCTTGAGTTTATTTATGTTTTCTGTTTGAATTAATGCGTTAGCATGAAATGTTTGGATTATGTTCTGCATGTCATTTATTGACGAGACCTCTTTCTAATTAATAAAAACACCATTAGGTTTTAGGTTTTGGGAATTTTATGGACACCTTGTGGTTTTGCTTTACTTTAGTTTTATTATAGTACTTTCTCTATATAAGGGACACCATGTGTTTTGTGATGATATCATTCTTGTTTAAGCCTCGGTCTTCTGCCTTGGCGGGGTGTGATAAAATCCGTGGCTAGGTTCACGAGAACATGACCAGCAGAAACATAATCAGCAGGAATGCTATTTGAACTGCCAGCAGGAACGACATAATGCTATCAGCAGAAACATAATCAGCATGAATGCTACTTGAACTGCCAGCAGGAACGACTTAAAGCTATCAGCAGAAGCGCACATCTCTAACAGCAGAAACGACACTTAGTCGTTTTCAATAAGTTCCAACAGCAGGAATGCTATTTGAACTGCCAGCAGGAACGACATAATGCTATCAGCAGAAACATAATCAGCAGGAATGCTACTTGAACTGCCAGCAGGAACGACTTAAAGCTATTAGCAGAAGCGAACATCTCTAACAGCAGAAACGACACTTAGTCGTTTTCAATAAGTTCCAACATTGTACACTTGTACACATGCTTTAAGGTTTGTACAGTCATTTTATATGTATATATTACAAATAATTAGGGTTTTGATATAAATGTTATTGAATAAAGTCTGTTTTGATATAACGTTGTAAATGGTACGTTAAATGGATAATGTACTTGGTAATATGATATTAAGATATAGAATTGACACATTATGATGTTTACATGATATAAACATAGATATAGATGGCATTGGTAGAGGTTGCGTGAGCTCGTTTACTTTAGAGATGCAAGTTACGTTGCATAATGAGATAAAGCAAAAATTTCCCTGCAAAAAGGTGGTATATATATAATAGATAGATATTACAGTACATCTAATTTAATAGATGGATAATTACATTGATGAAAATTACGGGTTGTTATAGTCTTCCTCCCTTAAAAGAAATCTCGTCCCGAGATTTAGTTGGATGTCAGAGTGATGTTGGAAAACAGATGTGGATACTTGGCACGAATTTGATCTTCGCGTTCCCATGTAAATTCTGGTCTTCTTTTTGAGTTCCATCTTACTTTGGCTATAGAAATACGACTTTGTTTTAGTTGTTTGACTTTTTGATCCATGATCTCTACTGGTTCTTCCACAAAGTTGAGTTTGTCATCTAGCCGAAGCTCTTTCATTGGAATGACAAGGGATTCATCAGATAAGCATTTCTTTAGATTAGAAACGTGGAAAGTACTGTGGACATTACTGAGCTCTTCAGGAAGTTCAAGTTTATATGCCACTAGGCCAATCCGTTCAAGGATTTTGAAAGGTCCAATGTACCGGGGATTAAGTTTTCCTCGTTTTCCGAATCGGATGACACCTTTACAAGGTGACACTTTTAACATAATACGATCTCCAACTTGAAATTCTAAAGGCTTTCACCTTACATTGGCGTAACTTCTTTGCCGATCTCTTACAGCTTGCAAGCGTTGTTGAATTTGCACTATCTTTTCAGTGGTTTCATGGATTATTTCATGGTTTATGTTTCAAAACTTCATAAAGTTTCACGTATTACTTTGATTTATTAATTTATGGAAATATTGTATCACTGTTCGGGCTATCATAATCCAGAGGCCATGTAGTATCGTTTGAGGAGTCAGGGCACTTTAAATCGTAAACCCAGCAAACTCGTCAAAACAAATACCTAAATGGAACCCCTTACATGAAATTCCCTAGTAATGTCATACGATAAGATTTTAAGTTTCTTCAAAAGCTAGTCGATGATAAATTAGGATAATTATATAACGTAATTGTTTTATAATGCGTCGATCGTTGATTAATAGTGATAAATGTATCGGATTTTAATAAAATTAAGTTTTATAAAATTAATATATATTTTTATAATTTATATAAAAATATTATATTTTATATTTTTAAGTTTGCAAAAATGGCAATATATACCCTTGGTTTATAAACTTTTACAAGTTTAGTCCTTTATATATAAAGTATATATAATTTAAACCTTTAACTTTAGAACTTGGCAAAATAGGTCCTTATAGTTATAACTTTATAATAATGACATTTTCAGCCCCTCTAGTTATAAATTTCAGAAAGTTATGATATATACCCCTATGCATGAAAACATTTGTAAATCAAGTCCAAAAAGCTATGCAAGCTTGTTTTAGAGTTCCAAATGATATTTGCAGGTTATAGCTTATTAGAATAAGCTAAAATAAGATTTTCTAACGTAATAAAAGTTTAGAAAAAGGATTCGTTAGCTAGAAAATCAAAACGGGTCGTTTTTAGGGTTTTAACCAAAAAAGCATAGGTTTGAGGATTCAAGGCTTTAACAAGAGTTCATATATGATCTTAAGAGTATTATGAACATTCTAATACAGATTATAATCTTATTGAACAAGATTTTGAGCTTACTTGAGCTAAAATGGGTCGAAATGGGGTTTTCGGGTTCGTACGCCTAGTAACGACTTCAAGGGTTCTTTTCTCTTGATTCTTGGCTTCTATTCTGAGCTTAGGGACCTTCTACTTCTTCCTTGGCTGAGCTAGAATTCCATTTGTGTATGTATTGAAGTTTTGAGGTGTGATTTGAAAGGGTGGGGGAGTTCGACTATTTATAGGGGTGAAAACCCTTATTGGCTAAGTTTTGAGCTTGTAGTAAGGATCAAGGGTGTAGGGGGGATGACTAAGGAAGGCTATAGGTAAGTATGGAAGGCTATAGGTAAGTATGGAAGGCTAGAAGTGTAGCTATGAATGGTGGAGGGTGTTGGACGGGGTTCGGATGCCCAGGGTAACAAAGAGGTGACAAGGCCAAACTTTGGTGGCCAAGGTGGTGATGGAGGTGCTTGGTAGGCTACTTGGTGATGTGGTGGTGATGTCATAGAGGTGGTAGGATGCTAGCTTGGCTAAATATGGGTTAAAAATAGATAAAAAGGGGGTGCTGGGTTCATTTTATTTCGGGTTAGGGTTTTTAGGTTTTAATTCGTAGATTAGGGTTAGGTTTAGAGATAGATTAGGGTTTAGGATTAAGGTTTAGTTTTAGGATTATGGTTTAGGATTAGGTTTAAGGTTTAGGATTAAGGTTTACGATTTAGGTTTAGGGTTTAGAAGTCATGCATTAAGTGCTTGTACCTTGTGTTAAAGTGATGGTAATGTTTAAACATGATTTAGGAGCTTAAATGACCTAATTAGGTTTTTATGCATGATTTGCTTTTACATTATGCTTTAGAAAGTTGTAACTTGATTAAGGAGGGAAAAGATATTCAAATGTTGTGTATTGATACTTGTACACATGCTTTAGGGGCTTGCACATTCATTTTATATGTATACATTACATATAATTAGGGTTTTTATATAAACGTTAATGTTTAATGCTTGTTTTGAAATAACGTTTTGAAAAGTATGTAAAATGGATAATGTACTTGGTAAAATGATATTAAGATATAGACTTGACATATTAGGATGTTTACATGATATAAACATAGATATAGATGGCATTGGTGGAGGTTGCGTGAGCTCATTTACTTTAGAGATGCAAGTTACGTTGCATAATGAGATAAGGCAAAAAATTTCCCAGTAAAAAGGTGATATATATATATAATAGATGGATATTACAGTGCATCTAATTTAATAGATGGATAATTATATTGATGAAAATTACGGGTTGTTATATTTGATGAAGTCAATCTTTAGTTCTTTTTTAGTTTGATTAAGATATTTCATTCTTGTCTTTATCAATCCATAGATGGTATTCCATCCTTTTTCTTTCCTATCAAGATAAGCTTGTACTACCTCTCTCTATTCAGCCAGATGTAGATCAATGACCTTGAAATTTAAGATGACTTCATCAGTCCCATCTTCCCTATATACTTTTAGTGTGATAAGGTCTTTTTTGGTAAGAACATCACAATTTGTGATCTTAGGGCTTCTCCTTCTTTTCAACATCTTGTCACACTACTTATCATATAATAACTTCTTTTTGTGGTATTCTTCCATCACATCAATGCCCATAAGATCAACCAAATTGTTCTTCAAGTTTGCTTCCTTTGTAGCTGAATATATGTTCTTCTCCCCCTCAGTAGGTGAAGCATTGGATTTGCCTGCTGAAGGAACACCTTTGTCTTTAGCCTTTTAAGAAGATTGATTTATAAGGCTTGTAAACCTGTTCAAGGTGACAATGTCCTTGTTTAATAGACTTGGAAGTGCATCCAAAGTCTTGAGCTTTTCTTGAACTGAAGAAATTTGATTTGGCAAAACAAGAAACTCTGTTGGAAGTTCCCATTGGTTAGTATTCAGTTCAACAACCTAGGATGTAAGACTAGAGACAGTGGAAGTGAAAGTCTCCAATTTCTTTAGGATCTCTTCTAAGTTCCTAGGTAGCTCAATTTCCATTTCTCGAACATGCTTCTTTAGCTTTTTAATGTCTCCAAATAATTTAGTGATTTTTGAGGGGAGTTCTTTTAGTTCGGTTGGTAAGCAGCTGGTAAAGTCATGTGAGGCTAAGAGTTTGGTAAGTTCAGGTTTCAAAGAGGTTACCAGAAGTTAAGTAAGCTGGTTGATATCTGGATATAAAGGCCGAGCTTTTAGGGATGCAACTTCTGCTTCAGCCTTTGCTTTTTGTTGCTCTAGCTCGTTCTTCTAAGACTGAAGTAATTGAACCTGAGCCATCAACTCTTGAATTTGAACTAATTTAGGAGATGGAGGATGTGGAATTGAAGTGTCTTTAGGTCCATTATGAGAGGTGGTATGAGCGTCTTCATATCTTTCAGTTTCATCCTCTTCACTCTCATCTGAAACAATGATTGGCTCATTAGGAGTCAAGAAAGTTGATCTTGTGTCTTGCATAAGATTTGATAGATCTTCCAGTTTTATTTTCCTTGAAATTTCATCAGATCTTGACTCCTCATTGGTACCTAAGTGTGACATTTTACGTTTTCAGGTCAATATTAAATCCCAACTTAATTTCTATTTTTACTTTGGAGTAAAAATTATGAGTTTTGCTTTTTAAGCCGATTTGGTGAAAATTCTCGTTCCTAGCTTTGAGTGAGCCGTGTTTAGGATTTTATTTCCATCCTTGTGTCCTAAGGGCTCGTTTGGTTCGCAGAATGTTTTTGACGGAATTGGAATCTGTTTAAGGAATTGGAATGTGAGGGAATGAAATGTTAGAAATTAGAATCCTTAGGATTTGAAATCTGAAGGAATTGGAATTTGCAAAAACTAGCACATGTTTGGTTGGAAGAAAATGAAATGAGAAAAAACAATTTATATAAAAATATATAAAATTTAATTTTAGTTTAAAATTAATAAATTATATATTTTATTTAATAAATAAATTACTATAAAATAATAATAATAATAATAATAATAATAATAATAATAATAAAACAATGATAAGAGTAATCTGAATTCCATGGAATTGTAAACAATTCTCTCATTTTGCCATGGAATGTTGAATTCCATATATATGGGATTTTGAAGGAATTTCATTCCATTCCATTTGCCAACCAAACACATTAAGGAATGGAATTCAGATTCGGAATTCGTTGAATCTGTCAACAAACATGTTATGGAATGAAATTAGATTCTAATTCCATCAGAATCCTTAAGATTCCGCGAACCAAACGGGCCCTAAGTGGTTTAATATTTCCATAGATTACCTTGATGATTATAATTTCTATTATTGTTATTTTCTGTTATGTTTTGTGTTTACGTAAATTTTAGCTTAAACTCACGCTTTTTACCTTAAACCTTACCTTTTATTTATCTATCACCTCACTTTACCTTAAATTAAATCATACACAATAAAAAATAAATATTAAATCCATATTTAGGGCCCTATGGCCGATTTACCAACACAACACACAAACACATTTCATTTTTCCATAATACACAATTATATCACTCATTCTTCCCCATACATGCAAAAGTGAGAAAAACCATCCAACTTCAAAATCCTCTCCTCCCTCCCTTGGCCTTGTGGCTGTCGTACACCTCCACCACACCACCACCACTCTCACAAAAACTTTCTACTCCTTTTTATCATCATCCTAAAACCCCTTACAAAGTTTGGTAAATTTTCTTGAAGATTTAAAGAAGTTCTTGATGTTTTATTGAAGGGTTTATGTTAGGGTTGATTGGGGTTTTGTTGAGGCAAATATTAGTGATATTTTAGAGGGTTAGAAGCATTTTTATCTTTGGTCTTGGGTGTTATTTGGTTCGAATCAGCCATCAAACAAGAGAAGGGTGTTTTGTGTTTTTGATTCTCTAGCCTAAACCATCTCATAGTAAGATTATCTCTCTATTTTTGATTTTTTCCTTTGATTTTGAACCATGAAAATGGATGGTTGATTCTGGAAATTATGAGTTTTTATGTTTACTAAGATGTTAATCTATTAGTTATGGCATTGTGTTAAGTTTTAGAGGGAATAAAATGATGTTTGGATTGAGTTACAAAGGGGTTTATATGACTGTTTTACATCAGTAGCAAAACAGGTTGATAACCAATTTTTTTGGTAATAAGGTACCTGGGAAAGTTGATAATGATGTTGGTATGTGTTTAAGGTCTATGTGGTTATTTGGATAGGGCCGTATTTTCTCCGGATGAGCGAGATATGACCGATTTACTAAAACTAGTCAATTTTTGCATTCAGTTAGGAAAAGGAGTATAACTCCATATTTTCGTACTAACTTAAAATACAAAGTTTCTACCTGTAGAGGACACTTAGAGATATCATCTCCAAGTGGCCTCATGTTTATAACACACATATATTTTGATTTATGGACATTTTCATGGAGAGGTAATATTAAGAAAATAAACAGTTTTGACATTGGAGGGTAAAATGGTAATTTCACTCAGTCTCTTGGTCCCCCTGGACAGTGAGACCTGCATTTTTGAAAAGTAGACTCAAAAATGTTTTCCGAAGGTGAAAACCTCGTATTCGTAGGATTTACGGATTTTGATTTATGATTCGGCAAAATTGGAAGATTTCAAAATTTTATAAATAAAAAGTTACTACACCTAAAACTAAAACGGGTAATTTTGTGTGAGTTGGCGGGTAAAGGGTAAAATAAAAACATGGTGTGAATGACATATTAATACAGATCAGGACACATAATTTTAGGTAAATTTGGTTTACAAAACTTAGAACGCAATGCCATACTAGTTCCGACATAAGAAAAACTTTTATTAAGTCTTCGTTTGGTTACATTTTCTTTTGCGTGAGTATTAGTTTATTTTTCTAAGTCGCGCCGTTTATTTTAGGTCGCTCTTAGGAGTATTTGTCTTAATTCAGCTCTTATATTGGTTGATATTGCCGTCCGCTTGAGGTGAGTTCATAGCCTCGCCTTTAAACTTTTAAATTGTTTCTATAAACCCCGCGAGGGAGATACATGCTTGTTTTATAAAATCAAAAACAAGTGATTTTATGGTATGCTAGACCCGATTAGGAGATTATTTGCATGAGTAGCTATTTCCAAAGTCCCTAATATCATGAACCGATAATTGCCTATGATGGGCAAGCGTTAGTACAAATATATAGATCTATTGGGCTTGACAACCCCATCCGGGGTATGAATCCATATTGAGAACACCCATGTTAAACGGATGTTTTGTATTGATACAGTTGAGGTATGAGGCAATAATACCTAGTATCCGGGGCAAGATTAGACATATATAAATATGTTGTGTTAATGTACGGTGTCATGAGCTCAATGCGATAAAGATGAAATGATACATTGTATTCGTTGCAATGTCCCCTATTGAGAAACTTGTGTTCTAAATTGCTATTATGCTTTATTACAAACTCTGTGGATTCACTCAACATTGTTGTTGACGTTTTTAGCATGTTTTATCTCAGGTAACCAAGGGTGATGGATGCTGTGTTCGAGGAGTCTGCGCTTAAGTTTTTAAAGAAACTTGTATTTTGTTTCATTTTATCAATCAAATTATCAAATGTTTGTAAAACTTGTGTTGTGAATTTGGTAACGATCCTGTGGGACGAATGTTTAATTACTCTGATTTTATCTGAAATGGAACAATGTTTTAAAACGTCTCATTTTGAGTCGTTTTCTATATTCTTGTTCGATTGTACTATGAATTAACACCCAAGGTTGTATGCTCTGTTGGAAATTTGGGGGTGTTAAAGATTGGTATCAAGAGCTAAAGGTATTAGAGAACTAGGTTAATTTTTTTACCTAAACTATAACCCTTTTTATGCGCGCTAAGATTCCTCGAAGCCCTTGTGTTATTCATGATCATGGTTTTTCTATTTGAGTATTTATGCACAATTCGGGTGCATTACTATTGAGTATTCATATAATAAATATTATTATATGTATTTAAGATATATATATATATATATATATATATATATATATATATATATATATATATATATAAATAATATCGATTGATATGCTTATCCGCGAAGCATCAAAGATTGTTCATTTAACTTATAAAAATTAATAATATATATATATATATAAATATATAATATATATATATAAATATATATATATATATATATATATATATATATTATAATATTATATGATTACCGAATATTATTGTACATATTCAGACTATTTAACGATTATCATGTGCATTCCTGAAGCATCGTCATGCATCCGCATACTCATATAAATTATTATTCATATAGTAATTACTATTTATTTTTGGGTGATTTGCAGATTATCATGGCAAATTTATCCCATAATGAGTTCGTACTAGCTGCAGAAGCTGCATCAGACAATATGAATGGTTGGATTGAAGAGGAAGATCCGGAAATGGAAGAAGAAAAAGAAGAAGAGGAAGATCCGGAAATGGAAGAAGAGGAAGAAGAAGAGATGGAAATTGATGATGAAATGGATGATCCGAAAGTTATTAATCCATATGAGATTAAGGAGGGTGAACTTCCACCTCCACCTGTTGAGTCGGATATTTCTTCTGACATCGAGCCAAAAGTCGAGATTGAGGTCGAGGATGAAACTGAGGCTGCTACTGTTGGCACCATCACCCGGGAACCATATTCTGTACACCCGTTCTCGAGTATCACCTATATGGGGAGTGGATCATCTTGTAAGGTTTTTGCCCCTGGCCCTATGGGAAAGGATGTCGACACTTTGCATCATAAGGTCAAGAGTCTTGCCCATCAAATGTTTGAGCGAGCTAATACCGAGTACTCAACCCTAAAGAGACTTAGTAAAATGGATCGATATTTGGGTGAACTTGACACCGATTTGAGGAGCGAAACTCGGGAGCGTTATGAGCTCAAGCAGAGCGTGGGTATGTTGGAAGACCAAATGCTAGGATTGATGCTTGAATATAGAGAAGAAAAGGAAAGACTGAAGAAGAAGCTAAAGGTTGTTCAAGAAGAAAAGGAACAAGTGGAACAAGATTTGCATCATGTGGTAGTTTGGATCCACAAACATTTGGGAGTGGAGATTCCACCAAGTGTGGATGAGGAGCGACCAATCAAGGCCAACAGTGATGTGACTACTCCAAATGACGCACAACTATCTAAGCCGCGAGGATCTCCTCGTGAATCTTAGTAGTTTAGTTTCATTAGTAGTATCTTTTATTTTGTAATCACTAAACTGAATCTTCAGTTAGTAGAATTGATGCCATTGGTTGTGATGACTTGTATCATTTTTTGAAACAATGCAACTATGTATTAACTCTTTTGGTGATGAATAATGAAAATGGCTATCTTTTGAATTACTACTTGATGTTGTTGTGATTGTTGTTATTGTTGGTTCATTTGTATATGATACGATTATGCCATTGTATGAATACTCATTGAGGTTTTCTTTGTGTTGTGATAGAATCATGCCACTAAAAGAAATGAGCCAAGCTGCTATTGAGCGACTCATCACTCAAAGAGTCAATGATGCTGTGGAAGTGGAGCGAGCAAGAAACACTGGGGACAAGGAAGCAATGCTCATGGAGCTGGGGGCCAAGGTAGGGCGCCAGCTGTCCGAGAGTGTACCTTTGCTGGATTTATGAAGTGTAACCCTACGGTCTTTCATGGAAATGAGGGAGCTGTTAAATTATGTCGATGGTTTAAGAAAACAGAAATGGTATTTGGGATTAGTGAATGCGCGGAAGAGAGAAAGGTTAAATTCGCCGCTGCCACACTTCAAGGTCGCACCTTGACATGGTGGAATTCACAGGTTGCAACTAGGGGATTAAAGGCTGCTAATCGGATCACTTGGATTGAAATGAAAAAGCTAATGACAAAAGAGTTTTGCCCTGCTAAGGAGATCCAGTGAATGGAGCATGAATTATGGAATTTAAAAGTTAAGGACATTAACATGCCTGCATACACTCAACGCTTTCATGATCTGGCTCTACTATGTCCGGATATGGTCCCAACGGAACGCAAAAAGATTGATGCTTATATCCGGGGATTGTCTGACAACATTAAGGGAACGGCTATTTCATCCGGACCCGTAAGTCTGAATGAAGCTGTGCGCATGGCACACGCATTGATGGAGCAAAAGGCCCAGACTTGAACATAAAGGATTGTAGAGGGAAATAAAAGAAAATGGGAAATTTCTCAGGGTGGTAACAACAGTAATAACAGAAATAACTATAGGGACAACACCCGTCACCACCAAGAACAATCAGAGGCAAAGGAATGTGCGAGCAATGACTACTGCCCAGAATGAAGGTGCTGAACATGGAGGACCACCCCCTACTTGTAACCGTTGTGGGGTGCGTCACTATGGTCATTGCACGATTCAGTGCTATAAGTGTGGAAAAATTAGGCATAAGGAAAGGGATTGTAGAGGAAAGGCAGTTGCCACTGGTGCTAATGCTCAACCGGTAGTGACTTGTTATGGGTGTAGAGAAAAAGGACACATGAGGGACCGTTGCCCAAAGAGGAACAATCTGCAAGGCGAGGAAGCTCGAGGTCGTGCCTACGTGATTAAAGATACTAAAAAGCAGCAAGGACCTAATGTGGTTACGGGTACATTCTTACTTAACAATTTCTATGCTACCGTCTTATTTGATTCGGGTTTGGACAAAAGCTTTGTGAACACTAGTTTTAGTCACTTGATTGACATTAAACCGGTTAGACTAGACACTAGTTATGAGGTCGAATTAGCTGATGGAAGGGTCACTAACACTAATACTGTTTTAAGAGGCTGTACCCTTAACTTATTGAACCATTTGTTTAAAATTGATCTTATGCCCATTGAGCTTGGAACTTTTGACATTGTTATTGGGATGGATTAGTTAGTTGAACAAGATGTCGTTATAGTATGTGGCAAGAAGGTAGTGCATATACCCGTTAAGAACAAGACGTTGGTAGTTGAGGGCGACAGAGGTACGTCCCGATTAAAGGTGATATCCTGCATAAAGGCCAGAAAATACGTCGAAAGAGGACATCAGTTGTTTGTGGTGCATGTAACCGAGAAAGAACCAAAAGAGAAGCGTCTGGAAGATGTACCGGTGATTCGAGATTTCCCCGAGGTGTTTCCTGACGACTTACCGGGACTGCCACCACCTCGACAAGTAGAATTCAGAATTGAATTTGTACCTGGAGCGGCACCTGTTGCACGTGCACCGTACTGGCTAGCACCATCTGAAATGAAAGAGTTGGCGGGTCAATTGCAAGAACTATTAGAGAAGGGATTTATTCGCTCGAGCTCGTCACCATGAGGAGCTCCAATGTTATTTGTAAAGAAGAATGACGGATCTTTCCGTATGTGCATTGACTACCGAGAGCTAAATAAGTTGACAGTCAAAAATTGCTATCCACTTCCAAGGATTGATGGTCTATTCGATCAACTCTAAGGTTCGAGTGTGTATTCGTATATTGATTTGCGAACGTGTTATCATCAACTATGAATTAAGGAGGAAGACATTCCAGTTACTGCCTTCAGAATGCGATACAGTCATTATGAATTCCAAGTGATGCCGTTCGGTTTAACCAACACGCCTGCAATGTTCATAGATCTAATGAATCGGGTGTGCAAGACATTCCTCGACAAATTTGTGATCATATTTATAGATGATATACTCATTTACTCGAAGAGCAAGGAAGAACATGGGGAATACTTGAAGACCATTCTGGAACTACTGAAGAAGGAGCAATTGTATGCAAAATTCTTGAAATGTGATTTCTGGCTTAAATTTGTACAATTTCTCGGTCATGTGATCAATAGTAAAGGCCTTCACGTTGATCTTACAAGGATTGAAGCTATCAAGAACTAGGCTTCCCCGACAACACCGATTGAAGTGAGGCAATTTCTGGGATTGGCCGGTTATTATCGAAGATTCATTGAGGGTTTCTCTTTAATTTCCAAACCTCTCACCAAGTTAACCCAAAAGAATAAGAAGTATGAATGGGGAAAGGACGAAGAAGAAGCATTCCAATTACTAAATCAGAAACTATGTTGTGCACCTATCTTGTCATTGCCCGAAGGATCGGAAGGCTTTGTTATATATTGTGATGCATCGCTTAAGGGTTTTAGAGCTGTTCTAATGCAACGAGAAAAGGTTATAGCTTATGCCTCCTGGCAACTAAGAACTTACGAGGAAAACTACACGACCGATGACTTAGAACTGGGGGCCGTGGTTTTTGCACTTAGATTGTGGAGACATTACTTGTATGGAACAAAATGTGTAGTTTATACAGATCATAGGAGCCTTCAATACATCCTTGATTAGAAGGAGATTAATATGAGGCAGTGATGGTGGATCAAACTATTGAGTGATTACGATTGCGAGATTCGTTATCATCTCGACAAGGCAAATGTGGTGGCTGACGCGTTGAGCTGAAAGAAAAGAGAACCGTTAAGGGTTAGAGCATTGGTAATGACAGTTCACCCAAATTTACATGATCAAATCTGTAACGCTCAATCGAAAGCAATGAAAAAGAAGAATGTGATGGCAGAAAACTTAGGAAGGTTAATCAAGCCGATATTCGAGATTTGTTCTGACGAAACAAGGTATGTGTAGGATCCCGTAACACTTCACTTCATAGAATCAAACACGAATTAGAACTAGAAAGGAGAAAGAAAGAGTTGTTCTAGAGAGAGAGTTTAGAGAGAGAGATGAGAGAAAAGAGAAAGATATTACTAGATATTTTGAACAACTTACTTTTCCAAAGAGGAAAAGTTACTTATATACCCCGACA